>ML825522.1:18095-34935 GCA_009831015.1 Picea engelmannii | reverse complement strand
TATCAAAGCCATCCCCCTTTTATCTAAGGGTAGATCCTAGTGCTTAAACATGACAAGCCATGAAGGGACTTCAGTCACTAGGCCTCCTCTATTTGATGGAACAAGTTTTTCCTTCTGGAAGGTTAGAATGAGAACATACCTAATGGCCTTAGGAGCTAATGTATGGGATGTAGTAGAGACTGGATACATAAATCCTATTGTGCTAGATTCCAAGGATGATAAGTTAGAATTTATCTTTAATGCTAAAGGAATGAATTCTATCTTGAATGGACTTGAAGAAGCCGAGTTTGTGAAGGTGATGCATCTTCAAACTGCTAAAGAAATGTGGGAAAAACTCATTAACAACTATGAAGGTAATGAGAAGGTGAAAGATGCCAAGCTTCAAACCTACAGAGTACAGTTTGAAAAGATACAGATGAAATAAGATGAAACTATTGGAAAATACTTTCTGAGAGTAGAAGAAATGGTAAATGCAATGAAGGCACTTGGTGAAACAATTGGGGAACCTTCATTAGTTCAAAAAATCTTGAGATCTCTCCCAGATAGGTTTAACCCGAAGGTATCTACTATAGAAGAACTTAATGATCTAAAAACCTTGTAGTTTGATCAACTTCTAGGAACACTGACTGCATATGAAATGAGAATAGTTAAAGATAAACCCACTTCAAGAGAAGCATCATTTAAAGAAGACAAGAATGATGATTCTAAGCCCGATGAAATTGAAGAAAAAATTGTGAAGATACTAAAGAAGGGATTAGGAAAATACAAAGGTAAACTACCTTTCAAATGCTTTAACTGTGGAAGGATAGGTCATTTTTCAAATAAATGTCCACACAAGAAACATGATCAAAACTCTGAAGATGAAGAGAATCACAAATCAAGAAGAGTTGATAAGAAGAAGAGTTTATGTGTAAACAATGATGACTCCTCAGAAGACACCGATAATGATTCCTCATGTGAAGATAAAGTAAATGACTTCTCGCTTATGGGCAAAGAGGATGGTGATAATGAAAGCAAGGTCATTGATGATAATGATGAAGAAGTTGTGGTTGATATGGAAGGAGAACTGATCAATGCACTGGAAGAGATTGACAGACTCAGAATTAGGAACAGAAAGCACAAACAATTGTTGATACAGTTTGAGAAAGACAGTAAATATCCTGATGAAGACTTTGACCTGCTAAAAGTGGAATTAGAAGAGGCAAAGAAAATCGAAGATACTCTGAAATGACAGTTATCAGAAAAGAAGGCTAGATGTGAAGCATTAGAACAAGAAGTAGTGAAAACTAGGAAAGAGAGGGAGAAATTTCAAGCCTTGTACAATCAAAATCTATCAAGTATCAAAGCCTCAGAAGAATTAAATTTCATTCTAAATCAGAAAAGGAATAAATATCTTCCACAACAAAGAATGATACGACAAAGCAACAAACCATCACAGATTGCAAATTGCCAAATTAAGTCTAGAGACATGCAACTAAGGAGGTCAAGGATTAATAAACAGTCAATGAGTAGACAATGCTGCAACAATGACTTTGACCTATTGAGCAATGATATTGAATTCTATAACTATCACAACTTTGGCCACAAAGCTGCAAACTGCCATATGAAGAATTACAAAGCAGATCCAAGGATAAAGTTGTTAGATAAAAAGGCCATCACATGGAAAAGGAAAGATATTGAAAAATGTGATCTAGCACTTTCAATTCAAAAACAAAATGCCTCTGGGAATATAGAAAGTGGGCATTGCCAGCACATGACTGGAAACATGGATAAGCTTATGTGCATAAGTAAAAGAAAAACAGAAAATGTGATCCTTGAAAATGATGAACCAGGTAAAATCAAGGATAGAGGGATGATGAGTCTGAGTAATGACAAAGGAGATGCCCAGTACGTTCTGCTTGTGGATGGTCTGAAACATAATTTGCTCAGTTCAAGTCAAAAGTGTGACAAAGGTAGTGAAGAGGTATTCACATCCAAAGAGTGTAAGGTAAATGTAAAATCAGGACAAATGGTGAATAATAGTATAAGGAAAAACAATAATGTTGATGTTGAATCCTCCCCTGCAAGTAAAGAAGAAGATTCAGATACAATAAAAGAATGCTCAGTTAGCATTTATCCCATGAAAGAAGCAGGAGAAGAACCATGTCATAAACAGGAAGCATAAGTCTTGAAGGTTGAGAAGGTAGACACCCAAATCAAGTTCTTGAGCAGATCCATGAGTCTGGAAAAGGTCTTGGATAGCCAGAGATCACCAAATGACAAATCTGGTATTGGACTCAACAAGGTAGAAATCAATGCTCCTAAGAAACCTGATATAGGTCCTTCATTTGTGAGAAAGAAAAGTAGGCATGAGAGTGGGTGTAGCAGTTTTCTCTTGTGATTGAATATGGTCATAAAAGCCTTGGATTGAATGCATCATGGAAGAAAAATGAAAATTGTAGTAATAGAGATCGATGAGATTCAATGGGGAGATCCAAGGGCTATTTAAAAGGTACAATTTACAATTGCACAGTGTTCCTGTAGAGACAACAAGAGGAAAGACCTTGTCAAGGAAAGTTAACCTTTTTGGAACAAAGGGGGAAAATAGTCAAAAAAAGAGAGATAACAGTGACAGGGGGAGTCATCCACTCATGAGAAGATTTATAAAGGAGTCTGAGTAAGAGAGGTGAGAAATTTTGAGTATAAAGATGAATAGGTCCAAGAATAAAAAAAAAAAAACTCTGGTTTGGATACAAACATCTGCAGGCCTCATATGAGAGAGTCCATCCCGTCAAGGGGAGTTTGCATTGATTTAATATCTGATACCTTCTAAAATACTACAACAACTCAGGGGGGGCATGTTCTCTTTGACATTGATGTCAAAGGGGGAGAAAAGAATATGGGTGCCTTTGTTTCCATCAATGCCAAAGGGGAGATTGTTGGAAATATTTAACAGGTAGCATATGCTTGTCATTGATGGCAATTACAAAAATGAAGATGGCATGAATACAGGAAGAACGTAACAGACTTAATTTGGCAATTTTCAATCTGTGATGGTTTGTTTCTTTTCCATATCATTCTTTGTTGTGGCAGATATTTATTCCTTTGCTGATTTAGAATGAAAGTTAATTCTTCTGAGGCTTTGATACTTGATAGATTCTGATTGTAGAAGGCTTGAAATTTCTCCCACTCTTTCCTATTTTTCACTACTTCTTGTTCTAATGCTTCACATCTAGCCTTCACGATGTAATCTGAACCATCAGATCAAGTGTTGATTGGAGGGTTACAGTTCTCTCTCACAGATAACTCCTTAGTTTGGAATCTGTTAGCAAAATGGCCTCATGATTGCAAGTCAGTTAGCGTTTCAGTTGGTTTTTCTAGATATGAATGAAACTGAAGGAGATCAGAGGGATACTGATGCACAACACAATGAAACTGCCAGAAACAATTGACGGCATCTGCTAAAGAATTCGAAGAGACCCCTGTGTGATCACCAAAGGAGATGAAGAGTCTCCAAGCTTTGTCCAAGTGAAGGAAGACTATTCTTAGAAGGGATTGACAAATGGATGAGCATGGAAGCCTGTAACTGAAATAGAGAAGGTGAGCTCGACTACCATAGAGAAGACGAAGAGTCTGAACTGCCAGATAGGTTGAGGAATCTCAACATAACATCCAGTGATGCTGAACGTGTGGGAAAATGGCCAGAGAAGCTGAAGAGTTACGATGATGATCACGCAGAGAACTCGAGAGGTGGAGGAGATTGGCGCGGTATGAGCATGCAGAGGAATGGAGAATATTGCATGCACAAGATGCACAGAAGCTATATATAAATGGTACAAAGAAGAGAAGGGTTGTTGTTGCTGTTGGAGTTGTTGTGGTCGTTGTGTAGAAGGATTGAAGTGTGAGCAAGGAGGCAGAGCGCAAGAGCAGAAATACATAGTAGAGGAAGGTTGCATTAAAGGGACATGGTGCAGAGAGTATAAATGGTAGAAGAACAAACAACGCAAGTCATGTGTGCAAGAAGGCAGTGAGGCAGACAGAGTAACAAAATGCAACAGAATAGTGATGAGTCTGGTAAGCCATTGTTGAACATCATATCACTGTAATAAGTTTCAGTAGAAAAGATTTATGTTTCAGTGTGGAAGGGAGGTGCTAGGGAGGATTGTTTTCCTCAGAATTTCAAGTGGGTGCTTGAACATAGGGAGTTGTAGCTTCCATCTAGTTGCAGCCAGAGAAACCAGGGTGGTAGGGTGGTGCAAGGGAGAACTCTTGTTCTCTGTTATACAGGTTGGTGCCTGTATCATTGGAAGTTGGTGCTTCCATCCAGTTGGTGCTGGAAACACTCAGGGAGTTGGTGCTTCCTTCTAGTTGGTGCTAGAGAAACCAGGGAGTTGGTGCTTCCTTCTAGTTGGTGCTAGAGAAACCAGGGAGTTGGTGCTTCCTTCTAGTTGGTGCTAGAGAAACCAGGGAGTTGGTGCTTCCTTCTAGTTGGTGCTAGAGAAACCAGGGAGTTGGTGCTTCCTTCTAGTGGGTGCTAGAGAAAATAGAGAGTTGGTGCTCTCAGCAAGTAGGAGCTTGCAAAATAGAGGTTGTATCCTCATTATGAGTTGGTGCTCATATGTATGATAATGTAAATAATGTAACTATTACTTATAATATAAAGAAAAAGAGGATTTTACCCTGTATGGGTTTCCTTGGGAAATATCTGTCTCTGTGTTTCTCATATATGTGTGACTGATGCTGAATGTGCCATTGTTTATTTCCCTGCATTAATGTGATCATCATTCAGTGTTTCTGCAAATAGTTTAAAGGAAGCATAATTGTTTAAGCACGGTAACAACTGATTCACCCCCCCCCTCTCAGTTTTCCAACAATTGGTATCAAAGTCGGACCCCTTTTATCTAAGGGTAGATCCTAGTGCTTAAACATGACAAGCCATGAAGGGACTTCAGTCACAAGGCCTCCTCTATTTGATGGAACAAATTTTTCCTTCTGGAAGGTTAGAATGAGAACATACCTAATGGCCTTAGGAGATGATGTATGGGATGTAGTAGAGACTGGATACATAAAGCCTGTTGTGCTAGCTTCCAAGGATGATAAGTTAGAATTTAGCTTTAATGCTAAGGGAATGAATTCTATCTTGAATGGACTTGAAGAAGCCGAGTTTGTGAAGGTGATGCATCTTCAAACTGCTAAAGAAATGTGGGAAAAACTCATTAACAACTATGAAGGTAATGAGAAGGTGAAATATGCCAAGCTTCAAACCTATAGAGTACAGTTTGAAAAGCTACAGATGAAAGAAGATGAAACTATTGGAAAATACTTTCTGAGAGTAGAAGAAATGGTAAATGCAATGAAGGCACTTGGTGAAACAATTGGGGAACCTTCATTAGTTCAGAAAATCTTGAGATCTCTCCCAGATAGGTTCAACCCGATGGTCTCTGCTATAGAAGAACTTAATGATCTAAAAACCTTGAAGTTTGATCAACTTCTAGGAACACCGACTGCATATGAAATGAGAATAGTTAAAGATAAACCCACTTCCATAGAAGCATCATTTAAAGAAGACAAGATTGAGGATTCTAAGCCCGATGAAATTGAAGCAAAATTTGTGAAGAGACTGAAGTAGGATCAGGCAAATACAAAGGTAAACTACCTTTCAAATGCTTTAACTATGGAAGGATAGGTCATTTTGCAAATAAATGTCCACACAAGAAACATGATCAAAACTCTGAAGTTGAAGAGAAGAACAAATCAAGAAGATTTGATAAGAAGAAGAGTTTATGTGTAAACAATGATGACTCCTCAGAAGACACTGATAATGATTCCTCATGTGAAGATAAAGTAAATGGCTTCTCACTTATGGCCAAAGAGGATGGTGATAATGAAAGCAAGGTCAGTGATGAGAATGATGAAGAAGTTGTGATTGATATGGAAGGAGAATTGATCAGTACACTGGAAGAGATTGACAGACTCAGAATTAAGAACAGAAAGCATAAACAATTGTTGATACAGTTTGAGAAAGACAGTAAATAGCCTAATGAAGACTTTGACCTGCTAAAAGTGGAATTAGAAGAGGCAAAGAAAATCGAAGATACTCTGAAATGACAGTTATCAGAAAAGAAGGCTAGATGTGAAGCATTAGAACAAGAAGTAGTGAAAACTAGGAAAGAGAGGGAGAAATTTCAAGCCTTGTACAATCAGAATCTATCAAGTATCAAAGCCTCAGAAGAATTAACTTTCATTCTAAATCAGCAAAGGAATAAATATCTTCCACAACAAAGAATGATACGGCAAAGAAACAAACCATCACAAATTGCAAATTGCCAAATTAAGCAAAGAGAAGATAAGTCCAAGAAGATCGAATGATCGAAGGCAGCGCAACATTGACAAAATGATCGAAGGCCCGAGAAGCATTTATGATCGTTGGATCCCATCCAAAATTTCCGACAACATGAGGGTCGTCAGATCTTAAGAGCACGTTGAAGAGGAGGATAGATCTCAGGCGTCAAATCTGAGCGCAGGGTCCGACCACCATTGGATCGAGGAAAACCTGTACAATCTTTAAAAGTGCAAGGAGTAGAGGGCTCACAAATCCCAAAAGCAAGGGGACCGTCCATCTCAGGGGGTTATGTGGACCGTTGATCCGACTCCCTGTTAGAGTTTCGGGGATCGACAGTTGGAGGTGACAAGTAATATCATCCATAGAAATCCCGATTTCGCGATATGAAAAATCGCGACATAATCTGAGCCGTCAAATCAAGATCACATCTAGACCGTCGATTCGACTCACGTCAGCAAACCACGTCAGCTAGGAACACATGGCACAACCAGGTAATGACAAGTGTCAGACTGATTCAACATGCCAAGAACATGTAATTTACGAATCAGGGTGACACGTGGTAGTTATTTAACACATGTGACGTCAGCAAACTTACACCATGTCGGAGTTTCGAGGATCGTGTGTTGGAAATGTCAAAGAAACAATCCAACAGGAATCTCGATTTCGCAATATGCAAAATCGCGACTTAAATCACAACCATTGAATCAAGATCAAATCTGGACCATTTATTCCATTCCATGTCTGAGTTTCGGGGATCGAGAGTTGGACATGTCAAATCTTATTGACATCAGGAATCTCGATATCGCGATATGTGAAATCGCGATGTAATCTGAACCGTCAGATTAAGGTTGAATCTAGACCGTTGATTCCAGTCCTTCTCAGAGTTTCGGGGATTGAGAATTGGACATGTCAAAGATTATTGACATCAGGAATCCCGATATCACGATATGTGAAATCGCGATGTAATCTGAACCGTCAGATCAAGTGTTGATCGGAGGGTTACAGTTCTCTCTCACAGTTAACTCCTTAGTTTGGAATCTGTTAGCAAAATGGACTCATTATTGCAAATCAGTTAGCGTTTCAGTTGGTTGTTCTGGATATGAATGAAACTGAAGGATATCGGAGGGCTACTGATGCACGACACAGTGAAACTATCAAAAACCATTGATGGTGTCTGCTAGAGAATTCGAAGAGACCCCTGTGTGATCGCCAAAGGAGATGAAGATTATCCAAGATTCATCCAAGTGAAGGAAGACTATTCTTAGAAGGGATTGATAGATGGATGAGCGTGGAAGCCTGTAACTGAAATAGAGAAGGTGAGCTCAACTGTCACAGAGAAGACAAAGAGTCTAAACTTCCAGAGAGGCTGAGGAATCTCAGCATAACATCCAGTGATGCTGAACGCGTGGGAAAACGGACAAAGAAGCTGAAGAGTTACGATGACGATCACGCAGAGAACTCGAGAGGTGGAGGAGATTGGCGCTATATGAGAATGCAGAGGAATGGAAAATATTTCATTCACAAGATGCATAGAAGCTATATATACACAGTACAGAGAAGAGAAGGGTTGTTGTTGCTATTGGAGTTGTTGTGGTCGTTGTGTAGAAGGATTGAAGTGTGAGAAAGGAGGCAAAGAGCAGGAGCAGAAATACATAGTAGAGGAAGGTTGCACTAAAGGGACATGGTGCAGAGAGTATAAATGGTAGAAGAACAGATAGCGCAAGTCATGTGTGCAGGAAGGCAGTGAGGCAGACAAAGTAACAAAATGCAGCAGAACAGTGATGAGTCTGGTAAGCCATTGTTGAACATTATATCACTGTAATAAGTTTCAGTAGCAAAGATTTATGTTTCAAGGTGGAAGGGAGGTGCTAGGGAGGATTGTTGTCCTCAGAAGTTCAAGTGGGTGCTTGAACATAGGGAGTTGTAGCTTCCATCTGGTTGCAGCCAGAGAAACCAGGGTGGCAGGGTGGTGCAAGGGAGAACTCTTGTTCTCTGTTATATAGGTTGGTCCCTGTATGATTGGAAGTTGGTGCTTCCATCTAGTTGGTGCTAGAAACACTTAGGGAGTTGGTGCTTCCTTCTAGTTGGTGCTAGAGAAACTAGGGAGTTGGTGCTTCCTTCTAGTTGGTGCTAGAGAAACCAGGGAGTTGGTGCTTCCTTCTAGTTGGTGCTAGAGAAACCAGGGAGTTGGTGCTTCCTTCTAGTGGGTGCTAGAGAAAACAAAGAGTTGGTGCTCTCAGCAAGTAGCATCTTGCAAAACAGAGGTTGTAGCCTCATTATGAGTGGTGCTCATATGTATGATAATGTAAAGAATGTAACTATCACTTATCATATAAAGAAAAAGAGGTTTTTACTCTTTATGGGTTTCCTTGGGAAATATTTGTCTTTGTGTTTCTCATATATGTGTGACTGATGCTGAATGTGCCATTGTTTATTTCCCTGCATTAATGTGATCATCATTCAGTGTTTTTGCAAAGAGTTTAAAAGAAGCATAATTGTTTAAGCACGGTAACAACTGATTCACCCACCCCCCCCCCTCTTAGTTGTCCAAAAGGAAGCTCACAGAGAGGGAAGTATACTGAACAAAGAGGTTAGTATGCTGATGGAAACATTTTTCCTCATACTAGAGGTAGAGGAAGAGGAACAGGTGGAGTGGTGAAATGCTTCACATGTGGAAAGAATGGACATAAGTCTTATGAATGTCCATATAAGAAGAAAGAAGGTGGTGAAATTCACATTGCTGAAGAACAGAGGAAAAATGTTGAGGCAAAGGATGTTGAACACGGAAGATCGCTGATGATGCAAAAAGTTCTCTTAACACCAAAGAAGGAGGTGGAGAGTTCGGTCCAAAGGAACAGACTTTTTCGGACTACTTGCAAAACCAAAGATAGGGTATGAAAAGTCATTATGAACAGTGGTAGCACAGATAATCTCGTTTCTACAAAGATGGTAGAAAAGATGGAGTTGGAGACTATTGAACATCCAAGTCCATACAAAGTTTCGTCGCTACAAAAAGGACATCAGGTAAATGTCACTAAACAATGTTTAGTTGAGTTTAAAATAAGAGGGTATAAAGATGAAATACTCTGTGATGTTATTCCCATGGATTTTTGTCATTTATTGTTGGGTAGACCATGGAAATATGACAGAAACATGATTCATGATGGGAGGATGAACACATACACCCTAGAGAAGAATGGGAGAACTCACATGTTGCTTCCAATCAAAGATAAGAAAGTGAAACTTGTAGTAAGCAACACTATACTTCTCATGAGTGGGAAGTAACTTCTTAAAAAGGTTAAGAAGAAGGAGGAACCACAATTCATTGTGGTCAGGAAGCCTAAAATTTTTTTAACCAGTACAAGGGTAGATGATTTACCAGAAGAGGTTCAGAACCTGTTGGAAGAGTTTGTTGACATAGTAGTGGACGAACTACCTCATTCATTGCCACTGGTCAGAAGTGTAAGTCATCACATTGTTCTCATACCTGGAGCTAGTTTACCGAACAAAGAAGCGTATAGATTGACACCGCAGGAGAATGAAGAAGTCAAAAGACAGGTCCAGGATTTAATGGACAAAGGGTTGGTTAGAGAAAGCTTGAGTCCATGTGTTGTTCTGATAGTGCTCAGTCTGAAGAAAGACGGAGGCTAGAGGATGTGTACTGACTCGAGAGCGATCAACAATATAACCATCAAGTATATATTTCCATTGCCAAGGATGGATGATTTGATGGATTGCTTGAGTGGAGAAAAAAAAAATTCAAAGATTGATTTGAAAAATGGATATCACCAGATTCGTATGAGAGAAGGAGACAAATGGAAGACAACATTCAAGACTAATGAAGGGTTGTATGAATGGCTTGTTATTCTATTTGGCTTAACGAATGCACCAAGTACTTTCATGAGATTGATGAATGAAGTCCTGAAGGATTTCATTGGAAAATTTGTCATTGTGAATCTTGATGACATATTGATTTTCAGTAAAACAGAGGTAGAGCATCTGAAACATTTGGCTACAGTGATGAAGAGTCTACAACAAGAGAAGTTGCTGATAAACATGAAGAAATCCTCATTCATGAAGACAGAGCTCATTTATTTGCGATTTGTTATTTCGACAGATAAGTTGAGGATGGATCCAGATAAGGTGGAGGTAATTAAGAATTGGCCATCACCAAAGAGTATATTTGAGGTGAGAAGTTTTCATGGATTGGCTAGTTTCTACAGAAAGTTCATCAGGAATTTTAGTGGAATTAGTGCACCGATGATGGACATAGTGAATAAGAGACACAAGTCTTTTCACTGGACAGAAGAGGCTGAGAAAAGCTTCAATTTGTTGAAGAAGAAAATCATGGAACAACTAATTTTGGTGTTGTCGGATTTCAAAAAGACATTTCAAGTAAAATGTGATGAAAGTGGATTTGCAATAGGGGCAATCTTGAGCCAAGAAGACAGGCCGATAGAATACTTCAGCGAGAAGCTGAATGAAGCCAAAATAAAATACTCCACGTATGACAAGGAGTTCTATGCTATTATTCAGGCATTGAAGAAATGGAGACACTATTTGATTCCTAAAGAGTTTGTCTTATACAATGACAATCATGCTTTGCAATTTGTGACTCAACAGGAGAAGTTGAACCAGAAGCATGCAAAATGGGTTGAATACATGTAGAACTTTACTTTTGTAATCAAGCATATTTTTGGAACTGCTAACAAAGTTGTTGATGCTTTGAGCAGGAAATGTTTGTTATTGCAGGAGTTCAGATTCAAAACACTAGGTTTTGATGATCTCAGGGACATGTACAGAGATGATCCAGATTTTAAGGAGGCGTATGAAGCAGCTGAGAATCCAATTCTTAGGGACAGAATCCAATGGACATAGTACATGATCCAGGAAGGATTATTGTTTAAGGGTAATCAACTTTGTATTCCAAAATGCTCAATGAGGGAGAATTTGTTGAAGGAGAAACACAGTGGAGGATTGGCTGGGCATTTCGGTCATGACAAGACGTTCTCAAAGTTAAATGAGTCATATTTTTGGCCAGGAATGAGAGAATACATCAAACAATTAGTGGACAGATGTAGAATTTGTCAGCATTCAAAAGGAAAGAGGCAGAATGCAGGCTTTTATCAACCGTTACCCATACCTGAGAGGTCGTGGGATGCAGTAAGCATGGACTTCATATTGGGGCTGCCAAGAACACAAAGAGGGTTTGACTCGATCTTTGTAGTGGTGGATAGATTTTCTAAGATCGTACACTTCATACCGTATCAGAAAACCAGTGATGCCACTCACATTGCGAATCTATTTTTCAAAGAAGTCATTCGACTTCATGGCTTACCAAGGAGCATAGTTTCGGATCGAGACACCAAGTTCGTGGGACACTTCTGGAGGACCTTATGGAAAAAGATAGGAATGAACTTGTCATTCATTTTAGCTTATCATCCTCAGATGGATGGATAGACAGAATTTGTCAACGGAAGTTTGGGAGACTTCCTGAGGAGCTTGGTAACAGAACACCACAGTCAGTAGGACAATATTCTTTCACGGGTGGAATTTTCTTATAATGATTCAATCAACAAAAGCATAGGGTAGAGTCCATTCCAAATTGTTTATGGGACACATCCAAGAGGAGTATTTGAACTGAGGGATTCAGAACAGGATGAGATAAGAAGTGCTAGTGCAAAATATTTTGCCAAAGCAATGAAGGAACTTCACAGCCAGGTGAAGGGGCGATTGCAGAACTCGAGCCAAGAGTATAAGCGCAGAGCAGATCAACACAGGAGACAACTTCAATTTGAGGTTGGTGATTTGATTCTGGCACATATGAGAAAGGAAAGGTTCCTGAAGGGGACATATAACAAACTGAAGATGAAGAAGATCGGACCATGTAAGGTCTTGAATAAATTTGGGGCAAATGCTTATGAGATTGAATTACCCAATGGGATCATAATTTCTCCGATATTCAATGTCTCAGATTTGTACCCATACAAAGCTGGAGTAGACAGTGAACAATCAGAGGTTCAGTGGACAAAACAGATGCCAGTTGCAGAGAAGCCACATATGGAAAGCATATTGGACAAAAGACTTAGCAAAACGACCAAAAGAAGGGAATATTTTGAATATTTGGTCAAGTGGAAGGGACATCTAGTTGAAGATGCCAGCTGGGAGAATGAAGCAAAGATTCAAAAGCATGGACAGACCATGTGAGAGCTCATGGATAGGAGCCCATGAAAATTTTCAAGTGAGGGAGTATGATGCAGGAGCATCGCCAACGATAAGCAAGCGTGGGGGAAAACACCAACACATTTTGGCACATGATGAATTGTTTGAAAGTTTTGAAGTTTGATACACCAAACGTAAATTAAAAAATTAAGAAAAGGGCGTACTTGTAGATTTTAATCAGACCTTGAGCATCCCTCTCTCATCTGAAGGACTAAGAGGCATTTATGCTAGTAAATGTAAGTAGGTAGCTTTGAATTCTTAGATTAGACAGTTTTAGGAGTGGAGGGAAAATGGATATAGACACCCTCACTTGTATCATTGTAACATTAGCAGCATAATCAATCAAGAGAGAGCATAGGAGAGCAGAAGCAGAGAGTTGTGTAGAAAAACCCCATGTATAGAAATCCTGGATTAATACAAAGATCTTTAGTTTAGACTCATGGTGTTCAATTGCTTTTTGTGTTTGTATATGTTGATTGATATGTGTTTGTTTACTCTCTAGTATGCATTTGCTTTGATGTGTGAATGTATGATTTCATGTTGAATTTATGAAATCTGAAGAGAGGGAGAGTAAGGAATGAGTTTCAATTGTTTCTCTGCCTAAGCAAGAGTTTTCCTGCAAGGAGTGTAGTGAAATTGTCCACAAGGTGTGCATTGATAGAAGTCAGAATTCGTCTCTGCAAGCTCAGGAGGGATAACATTGTTCTCATTCTCAAAGAAGTGAAATTTAAGCACAAGATCCGTGCAAGGAGTGTGCAGGCCGAGTGAAGTCTCAGGGTTTGCAACGTGAGGAAACTGTTGAAAGATTGTTGTTGTAGAGAGTGCGCAGAGTCATAGAGGTTCAAATACTTGGAATTATTTGAAGAATTGTCGCAAGGAGTGTGCATAGGAATTTTCCCCAAAGAACTTGAGGATTTTTCAATCAAGCTCAGGAGGGATAGGATCTTTGAAGATGTCGAAGAAAAGTTCAGGAGGTTTAGTACCTTGAAGCATTCAAAGGGGAGGCACAGCGACATTGTTTTGTTGGTAGATAACTTCCAGCGAAGGCATACTTTTTCATCTCGCAGGAGTGCTAAGGAGGAATTAGACGGTCGGAATCCTCCATGGAGGATTCATGAAGTCCCGAGAATCGTTAGATCGCGCAGAGGAGCAAGGAGGTTTACAGTGAGTGTTTTTTTTTTGTTTAAGCTCAGGGGAGAATAGAGCCATAAGACCCGAGCCAACAAGGGTTGTCATATCACTCATGTAATCGCATCTCTGGGTTTCATGGGTTGAAGAACCAATAGCTTAGCATCATAATTCGCAAAGTCGCGAGGCCCGAAACTCCAAAAAGGTGGGAAGTTCCATCGTGGGACCCGCGTTGACAACGTGTTGGAGTTTCAGAATTTTGGCATATCGGAGGATAAGAGGTAGAGAATTTTGTCCTGAAAGTCCCGAATTCGTGAAACCGCGAAAGAATCTGAGCCATCCGTTAGAAGGAGGACACGTGTCGTGAGATCACCCGTATTGGGGATTCAGACATTGGAGGTTAGAAAGAGAAGTCCTTCAACTTCACAAGTAGTGAATTCACAAGAGAATTACAACCGTCCATCTGGGGAGGACAGGTGGTAGAGATCATAGGATCTCACAAACTCGGAGGTTCACAGGGTGAGAGCCCAAGAGTTGGGTGCTCCAAGTCCTGAAGTCACGAAAGGAGAAGTCGTGAAGTGCCAAAGCCAGGTACGAGGGACACGTGGTAGAACCACAAAGTGGGCCCAAGGAATATACATGAGGACACGTGTCGCCATAAGGAAGGGAGTCAACACTTCGTTTACTTCTCGCTTCTCGGGAATTCTTAAGGTAAGGGCACGAAGGCACAATGTTGAAACTTGTGAAGGTGCGAGTGGCGAAAGGAGCTAGCATTAAGCCTAGCTGCTGGTCTCATTTGGAAGGCACTGACGAAGGAAGAGCCATACCTGTATCGGCATTTCAGGTATCGCAGAATTGGAGGAGGAAGAGTCAGAGTTTCAAATCATGAACTCGCGAGTTGCGAGTTGCGAAAAAGGACCCATGGATCGATTTGAAAGCAGATTCCAGTAGGGAATCCAAAAGAGTCGATCTAGCTCGAAGGGGTTAAGAACGATCCTATGAGTGGATCTCAGCCCGAGGATTGATATGTCTACATAAAGGCTCTAGAACACTTAACAACTAATGGAAGGTTCATGGAAAGGATAATTTAGAGAAAAATAGGAAATGGGTTTTGGTTTAATAGATATGGGTAACTCTCCCCCTTGGACCCCTACCCTCTCTTCTGGTTACTTAGCCTCCAATAACTGTCTATTTTTGTCTGTAGGTAGTGATACATTTAATTCATTATATTTCAATTTACATTGTTTACATATTGGCTCTTGACCATACATCACATTTACAATATACATCGCTTGGCTCTCGGCCACATACTACATTTACAATACACATCGCTAGTTTGGGTTTTGAAAATGGGGATGTTACATTAATCATATGGTATATTCATCGGTTTAGTTCCACATATACCTTGGACACTTCAATATTACAAGCTCAAGGGAGGTTCCATTATAGCTAGAGAAGCGGGGGAATCACCCCTACTAAGAGCACTATGGTCTCTTTACTCTACATTTTAATCAATCTATATTTATAGAAAGATATATATATATATATATATATATGCATTAGAGATTGGATAAATTCTTGTGTTGTAATAAATTGGTGATGTGTGTGTAGAATATTCCAAGGTATGGATTACTCTTAGAGACCTATCATAGCTCTCCTCTTCAACCTACATATATTCAAAACCTACAACAGATAATTTCAAGTGAGGTATTTCCATTCTTATATTTTCATTTTCAACATTAGGATTTATATCTCACTAAAGGTGTGGGAAATTAATTAACCCTAGTTACTTTGTTCAATTTTGTTTTATCGATGTGTTAGTAAAACCTAGTCTAAAACCAAAGTGAAGTAACATAATCATTTAAAATGATAGGTTGTTAGGGACCTAGCCTCCCTAACCCCTACGTAAGTAGAATAATATATTTTCTATGTAATAAAGGCCAACATCAGTGAATAAGGCCTATTTAATAAATGTGAACAAGTCAATGTAAGAAGACATAATAGAAACTTCCTCTTCTAGAAATATCTTCCTCTAGAATGTTCTTTAGAAAATAGAATCAGTACAAATAAGAGTAGGAGGCATGAGAAATATTTTTCTTGAGAATTATTTTAATAGAATGTTGCTCTGTTGGAGGTTTCCCCCTCGAAGAGGCAAGTGAACATTGCTTCCTATCAATAAAGGTATTGTTTTTTTTTTTTGTTCTCTACATTTTATTGATCCACTAGTATTTTATACAATATTTATGTGTCTAATTAATATAATATATTCGGTACCTATCAAGTGGTATCATATCCATTTCCTCTGTGAAAACCATGGTAATTTTTTTTTTCAGGGTAGAGATGTGTACTTCTGGCGTCTTTAAAGAACATAGATATGTCGCTCAGTGGATAAAATTACAGTGGGGAAGACTACACACAAGAAATACAGTCGGTTTCATGGGGTTTCCTAGAAACAAAGGTTTCACCTTGTTGGAAACCTTTGTAACCCATGTTGGTACCCCTCGATTAGTACTACATCATATGGAATCTATACATGACCATCAATCCCATGTACTGACAGGTATATCAAAAGTCTCCTAGGTCTCCTAAAACCAGCTCTAGATTAGTTGATCGGTCGCCTAACTACTATAGTGACACCAAGAGTATCACTCGAGAATATACACTCTATAACCTAGGTAATCATGTAGTATGGCTAAGGGTATGATCAATCCTGGTTAGTTAGTTCCCTGAGATATTTACTCGAGTACTACTATTGGACCCTACACGTATATTAGAGAGATATAGCATAGGGAAAAACCTTGTCTGTAGGAACCCTATAAAATATAACCCCTGGGAAGAAACACAACAAAAAAGGAACAAACTATATCTATTGTAGCACAACCTTTTCTCTTGCATTCTGGTTGTGAAATTCCTACAATTTTTTTTCTGTTAACAATTTGGGCCATTTGTTACTGCAGTATTCAGGACAAAGTATAACTATGCATAAGTTAAAAAAAAGAGTATAATGGTCCCGTTGACACCCTTATTTGGAACCTATCCTATTGGATTTCTCTCTTCACCTTGATTGTTGTGTTACCTATCACTACTAAGAAAAAAAATTCCATGGATCCCCCACTCTTCCAGACACCCTTATTTGACAAATATCCCAACGCATTCCTATATATCTAT
>ML825521.1:37474-61313 GCA_009831015.1 Picea engelmannii | reverse complement strand
AAGATATTTTGTTTCCCCTTGAAATGTTTCCCTGATTCCATTAGAATGTTGACTCAATTGAAAAGGTTAGAGACAAAATAAGGTCTGGTAAGAGAAGTAGATTTCAAAAACGTTGGAGGGGAGGTTGAGACAACAACCGATTCAACAGGGCGAGGAGTGTTGAGTAAACTAGACGCTTCTAAGGAATCATCTTCTAAAGTTGTTTTTCCCAACCTTCAATGTCTCTAAATTGAATATTGTTGTTGGCACAGGGGTAGACCCAGGGTTCAATGCTACAACAGTGCACCAACAAAACTCTAACTACAGACTCTTTCGAAAACACCTGCGAAGCAGATGAAGTCTCACCCGAGGTAGAGGCAGGGATGGTTGCAAGACTCAGGTGTCTGCAACCTTAGCTGGGAAACAGATCTATGATTATAACACTTAGCAAACACTTAGCATAGATCATTCATCAGTATTTAACCCTTATGATACTTCACAGATAGCACAGAGAACCACAGTATTCACTTAGATCTAGGTTAAGTTAGCACTTAGCAACAATAAAATAGGTCAGATTCTATAGACTAGCACTCAACACTTTCATATATATCAGATCTAACATTCATTTATATCTCAGGAGAACAAAGAATAAATAGATTTATCTAAACACATTAAAGCGCTTAGAAAAGGAAGATACAACCACATCAGGTCAAGGCACAGAGCACAACACATAGAATTACTGTGGTTCACCCCCACCCTGGGGCTATGTCCACAAAATATTCTTCTTCTTTACTAGCTTTAGTTAATCAGGTTACAACATAGAGCCCAAAATCCTACTCCATTTAGTACAGGAGATCTGCATGCACCTCACCAGATCCTCCTTCCTCGAGTAGATCTAACACAAGGCCTTCTTACAATCCGTGCACTCAGCACTTACAACACTTTCACTCAGCTCTGCAAGTTGGTCACATAGTATGCACAAAGCCTTTACAATCACCAGCACTTAGCTTCTCGGCCCGTTCTTACATTGCCTAGTTACTTATTTATACTTTAAAAAATAGGCCTAAACATGGGTAAACCCATGGGCCGACATCCCATACCCATTACATATTCCCAAAAAGGACCCAAAAGGGGTCTAGCTTCTACAATCTCCACGTCGTGTTGCGCTCCATCTTTGACAGGCTACCGAAGTCCCAAAAACGGTCAAATATGACCAAGTGTTCCTCAAAACTTGGTCAAGGGCCAATAGGCCCCCAACACTCACATGTGACTCGTCCCGAGTCACTCGGGTCTGGGTAACTTTGCCTCAAAGGTCTTGAGCTTGGCTCAAGCTGCTTCGACTTGTCTCTGTGCTACTTCTTCTTGCTCAGCGAATTCCTGAACAACCACTTCCCTGATAGGTCCTTCCAGTTGTTGTTCGACTGTAACAACTACTTGTTCTAGTAGTGTTCCTTGGCCTTCAATTTCCTCGAATAGTATATAGGCTGCCTCTTGACTCGGCTGGAGTTTTTGGGTGACTTCCATCACTCTGTTTTTCATGGTAAGAACAAGTTGTTGGGTAGTGTGTTGTTCCTAGGATCTCTTCATCCTCTCGATAGGTGACAGGAGCTTGAGCTATGCCTGTACTGTATTAGCGTGCTAGTTTGCTTCCTAGAGTTGGGACTCCAGTTTCTTCAATTCCGGATCTTCAGATTGTTGTTCATATATCTGTGCGCTCCTTCTACTTAGCTATTTTCATTTTACAGCAAGTGTTTGCAAGAAATTAATAATCATTCAAGACCCATCAGCTTTAATCCTATAGACTATGCTCTGAGCATTCAATTCTCATTGGTTGTGCACTTCTTACAGAGTTTGTGGTATGGTTTGAAGCTCTAAGCCCATGATTCTTTGTTGAAGTTGCTGAATAAATTCAGCCAGCTTCATCACTTGATGCTCTATGGGCTCTTCAACCTTCTGCTCTAAGCTGGTCACAGAGCGAAATTCTCTGTTGACTACTTCTTCAATTCCTATCTGCTTCATGAGTAGCTGCTCTTTATCTTTTCAGATCTTCGCTCTATCTTCTTCAAATTTTTCTTGGAGAGAATTATTTTCTTGTTGCGCGGCTCAATGTTTGTCAATAATTTCCTCCTGTCCTTTCTTTAAGGCCTGGGTAATCTATGATTTTTCTTCTTGAGCGTGTTGAAGGTGTACTTCGACTATGTCAGCAATCTTAGAGAGTTGAACTGATTCATCTCCTTCTTCTATTGTTCCTTCTAGCAGAGGTGTAGTAGAGATTGCTCGGCTAGATTGAAGTGCCTTCTATACTCCTTGGAGCGCGATATCAATTTGGCTATACATTTGTTCTTGCTTCGACTCCTGCTTCTCTATTATTTCCTTTGAAGCATCATTAACTGTTGCAACAATGAAATCAAAGTCATCCAACGTGAGTGAAGTTTGCATCTTGGTTACAGGGGTTCTTGGTTTCTTTCTGGAGGAAGATTTCAGAGTTGAGACCTTCCTTTTCTTCGATGATTCTTCTTCGTCCCTAGGTGGTGGTACTTCAAATTTTTGTGGTTCATTTTCTACACCTTCTTCATCTGGCATAATGGAAGTTGTCCTTACAGATAGGTTGTGAACATCCTATACTTCCTCAGTATTCTTCGTCATCTTTGCTTTCTTTGTCTTACTGGGCTCAAGTGTATCATGCGCAGCTTCTGGGCTGTCGATGTCTAAAATTTCTACGAGGTCTGCTGAAACAAGGAGGTTCGTCGACCATTCCTTGGTGATCTCTTCCGGATCTTCTTCTGTCAGCTTATAATAAGACTAAAGTTGTTATTGGTGCTCATCAACGCATGGGGTTAGTTATATAAAGTGGCAGTTCGCGATGAACTTTATCAGAGGTCGTAACCTCTGTAAAGTGTTCAGAATTATGCAAGGTTCACTCCTTATGGTTGCTTTCAATTGGTTATAATACAAGTGGAAAACAACATTCTATTGCCACTTCTTTCTCATGTCATTTGAGTACCAAAATGTACTGAACTTCGCAGCTGGTGGCTCAAAGGGGTCAAGGTTTAGGACGGTTGTGCCTTCTGGTAGCTCCCATGCAACAAAGGCGATTAGTATCAGGAGCTAGCTAAAATGGAATTCATGCCCCTGATCCTAGGATTCTCTGCAGTCAATATCCATTTGATTCACCACGTACTCCAGCCAATTCATCTGTAGTCCCCCTAGGCACATTCCTATGAGGCCAAATACGAATCCTGATACTTGTGTTGGTCGATTCTTGTGTACCAACTTCCTTGCAATCAATTGACATGCGAGGCACACTGTGCCACTTTTGATAGAAGCTACCTTGTAGCCTCTTTCTCCTTTCTCAACATCGCCATAGGCTTCTTTGATCTTCTGCGCAAGAGCATGGTCTGCGGTCTTTCCAAGATATTACTTATGGGGATCAGGGCCCTGCATGCTAAGCCCAATGATACTATTGATCAACACCAGGTCAACAGTTATGTGACATTCTAACCATAGGTATCCTCTGTGATAACTTTCTAGCAACAATTTTACACAAGAATTCACCTCTTGGTGTCTTCCAAAGTGAGGTATTTTCATAATGTTTATCATAGTAGACTGTGCGAGGTTCATCGTCCATTGCTAAGGGACAAGCTTGAAATTATTTCCCTTAGTTCTCTTCAAGTACTTATATGGGGTGAGCATGCTGTAAAATTTACGGCCCCCCAGGTTGAAGTTGCAAAACTTCAACACTGTAGCCTTGTCTTGATCTACACAGTAGGTGCGTACTCCTTTCGGTAGATATGCAGTGACTAGGGTGTATTCAAAGTCTCTAGGGACACTGTCCCTGTTAATCTCACCGCTCAGAGGGGGTATGTAATTTGGTAGAATGGATGCACTAACTTCGCGTTGGCTATGTCGTCCTTATGCTTAGTTCTCCTCTCTGCGTCGGCTCGAGATGTTCCTTCTCGGGTAGTCAACGGGGAGGCTTGCACTCCTCTCGTCGATGATGCTTGGACTTCTATGTAAATTCTTCTTTCCGACATGACTCTCTCAGTAATTAAATCAAAAAGGACCTTTCTGACAGATTCCTCAAGTGCGGTGAGCTCGTCGGACATACACACTCAGGAAAGATAATAGGGGTCACGATGATCTCAAAATACTGCACTAGGGTAAACAATCTGCTTGCAATGATCAATGTATACAATCACTAGTTCTGCGGGCTTTGGATTTTCAGTTGGCAAAAGTGTTCTTCGGGCACGACACAATGAGCTAAATAGGAAATTCATCAATGGTCTTCTTGCAATGGGTAGGAAGCTTCCATGAACGTTGATCCATCCATTATGGCATGGTCCAATGGTTTGGTGGTGATCCTTTAATGCTTTTCTATCCATTTAGGGAAAAATTCGAATGGATATATCGGTCCAATGACTATATTTCTTCGCCACGGCGAAGTGCCATATGTCATTGTTCTGATATCTCGATGAAGCTCAATTCCTATGATTTTTCCTTCTGCGAAGTTTCCTCTGGAATCTTCTATAAAATTTTTATCTTGGCTTTCTTCTTACTTAGCTTCCTAGCCTTCTTTCCAGTGAGCTTCGTCTCAGTCATCCCTTTTCCATTCTGATTCTTATCTTCTCTTGACATAGTCACTTTGCACTATTGGGATTCTTTCTTCAGATCCAAGGGTAATACTCCTTCATCATATGGATTAGGTATTTCAGTCTTTTTTGGTTCCTCTGATGCTCTTATAGCTTCGACATCCAAGTCCCTAGTGTTCAATATATTAGATATGTTATCTTATTCTTCCATCAAGTAAGCGATCCTTCTAGTCATAAATTCCATGAGTTCTTGCTTCTTCTGTTCTAGGGCTTCCTTTTCTTCTTTTCTCTGGATTTGGTATTTTTCAATCCAGGTCTTTCCTAACAAAGCTAGAAATGGGGCATGATCCTCAATAAATTTAATAACTTTGAATTCTTCCTCTGTCGAAGCTCCATGGGTACTCATAAATATATGGGTAATCCTCCCACATAGGGTTACCATTTTTCCTTTAAACAACCCTATTCTTCCTAGTGAAGGAACCATAGCATGCCTTCCTAGGGTTTCCCAAGTACTTTCTGTCATAATGTTCATCTGTGTTCCATCATCCAGAGCACAGTCAATGTCAAAGTCCCCTATTCTTACTTTGATTTTCTCCTTTTCTTTGAATATCTCTGACAAACTGGCATCTTTATGTTCATCCAAGGTTTCTTTCATTTTCAGTAACATAATCTTTGATTCTTTCTGGGATTCTTCTATAATATTAGTCTCTTGATCTCCTTCAGGGTTTGTTTGCTCCATATTCATCTTTTCAAGTCTAGCAATCATTCTAGGGAAATCTAGTACTTCATGGTCCATATCATTACAATAGAGGCAACTAGGGTTTCTCCCAAGGCATTTCTTAGCAAGATGTCCTGGTCTTATGCAATTGTAACAAAGAGTTAATAATCTCTTTCTCTTCAATGATCCCCAACTTTTCTTGTACTGCGCGCTAGGGTCATAATGGCTAGCCTGCAAAAATTTCTTTCTAGGATCCTACATCCATTGGTTAGTCCAAAAATTCTTTCTATGCATAGGTATAACATATCTTTCATTATTCTTATCAGATCTATTCATATCAAACGTTCTTTCATCTAACAATTCCCTATTTTTCAAGCTAGGGAAAAATCTATCAAGCATACCTAAATCCATTCTTTAGAAACAAAAATTTTCACTTCTTTTACTTCTATAGGGCACAAACCTTCCAGATCTAAGAAATTTTAACTATCCTTACCTTTATCAGAGCACGGAGCTTACAGATCTTACCTCTTTCTACGGATCTGACCTCTTTTCTTCAGAAACTTCCACTTTGACCTTTCTTAGAGCACAAAGCGTTCAGATCTGACTTATTTTCTTTAGATATGTCCTTCCTTCTTCAACATAGATCTTTTCAGATCAAGTGGATCACTGTGCGCTAGGGCATAGATCCACACATAGAGATTTCACAATTTCAGGATGAATCTTTGCACAAAGCTTCTTCTTCCTCATTTCTCAACAATCATAGTTTCAGGTCCCGAGAACAGATCCATTTGTTGGAATAGGGGCATAACTAGGGTTCAACGCTACAATAGTGCACCAACAAAACCCTAACTACCGACCCTTTCGGAAACACTTGCAAAGAAGATGAAATCTCACCCGAGGTAGAGGTAGGGGTGGTTGCAAGAATCAGGTGTCTGCAACCTTAGTTGGGACACAGATCTGTGATTATAACACTTAGAAAACACTTAGCATATATCATTCATAAATATTGAACCCTTATGATACTTCGCAGATAGCACAGAGCACCGCAACATTCACTTAGATCTAGGTTAAGTTAGCACTTAGCAACAATAATATAGGTTAGATTCTGTAGACTAGCACTCAACACTTTCATATATATCAGATCTAACATTCATTTATATCTCAGAAGCACAAAGCATAAATAGATCTATCTAAACACATTAAAGCACTTAGCAAAGGAAGAGACAACCACATCAGGTCAAGGCACAGAGCACAACACACAGAATTACCATGGTTCACCCCCACCCTGGGTCTACGTCCACAAAGTCTTCTTCTTCTTTATTAGATTTAGTTAAGCAGGTTACATCACAGAGCCCAAAATCCTACTCTGCATAGGACAGGAGATCTGCACGCACCTCGCCAGATCCTCCTTCCTCGAGTAGATATAACACATAGCCTTCTTACAATCCATGCACTCAGCACTTACAAAACTTGCACTCAGCTCTGTAAGTCGGTCACAAAGTATGCACAAAGCCTTACAATCACTAGCAATTAGCTTCTCGGCCCATTCTTACATCACCTAGCTACTTATTTATACTTTATAAAATAGGCCTAAACATGGGTAAACCCATGGGATGACATCCCATACCCATTACATATTCCCAAAAAACCCAAAAATGACCCAAAAGGGATCTAGCTTTTGCAATATCTCCTTCGCTTTGCGCTCCATCTTTGACAGGCTGTCGAAGTCCCAAAAATGGTCAAATATGACCAAGTGTTCCTCAAAACTTGGTGAAGGTCCAATAAGCCCCCAAAACTCACCTTTGACTCTTCCCAAGTCACTCAGGTTTGGGTAAATTTGCCTCAAAGGTCTCGAGATTGGCTTGAGCTGGTTCGACTTGTCTCTGTACTACTACTTTTTTCTCAATGAATTCCTTAACAATCGCTTCGCTGATAGGTCCTTCGAGTTGTTGTTCGACTGTAACAACTACGTGTTCCAGTAGTGTTCCTTGGCCTTCAATTTCCTCGAACAGTATATAGGCCACCTCCTGGATCGGCTGGAGTTTCTGGGTGACTTCCATCACTCTGTTCTGCGTGGTAAGAACGAGTTGTTGGGAAGTGTATTGTTCCTGGGATATCTTCATCCTCTCGATAGGTGACAAGATCTTGAGATACGCCTGTACTGTATTAGCGTGATTCTTTTCTTCCTAGAGTTGGCACTCTAGTTTCTTCAACTCTGGGTCTTTAGATAGTTCATATATCTACACACTCCTGCTACTTAGTTGTTTGCATTCTGCAAAAAGTATTTTAATCCTCTCAACTACGCTCTGAGCATTCAATTCTCACTGGTCACACACTTCTTGTGGAGTCTGTGGTATGGTCTGAAGCTCTAAGTCCATGATTCTTTGATGAAGTTGTTGAATAAATTCAGCCAGCTTCAACACTTTACGCTCTATGGTCTCTTCGGCCTTTTGCTCTAAGCCGGTCATAGAGAGAAATACTCTTTTGACTGCTTCTTCAATTCCTATCTTCTTCGCAAGTAGCTGCTCTTTCTCTTTTTGGATCTTCTCTCTGTCTTCTTCAAATTTTTCTTGGAGAGCATTCTTTTCTTGTTGCGCGGCTCAGTGTTGCTCAATAATTTTATCCTTTTCTTTCTTTAAGGCCTGGGTAACCTGCGCTTTTTCTTCTTGAGTATGTTGAAAGCATACTTTGACTGTGTCAACAATCTTGCAGAGCTGAACTGATTCATCTTCTTCTTCTGTTGTTCCTTCTGGCAGAGGCGTATTAGAGATTGATCGGCTAACCTGAAGTGCCTACTGTACTCCATGGAGTGCTATCTCAATTTGGATATACATTTGTTCCTGCTTCGCCTCTTGCTTCTCTATTTTTTCTTTTGAAGCATCATTAACCGCTGCAACAATGAAATCAAAGTCATCCAATGTGAGGGCAGTTCGCATCTTGGTTACAGGGGTTCTTGGTTTCTTTCTGGAGGAAGATTTTAGAGGTGATACCTTCATTTTCTTCGATGATTATTCTTCATCCTAAAACCGTTTTCTCCGACCCCCAATGTCAATAGATACCTATAAAATGAGGAACCCCCTGACATTATTCCATGATAATTTGAAGCATTCAAACGTTCAAAAATTTGGCGCAAAGATTCTATCCAAATTTCAAAGCTCAACATAGAACCAAAATCGCATTTTCACCTCTTAACAGGTATTTTTCACCATGGTTGCTAATCCTGCTGTTTTATCCGTGAATGAGCAAGAGATCTCCTCTAGAGAAGAATCCCTAATTGACAAATATTTTGATGTTTTCGACACAGAGATAACGATATCACCCATTTTTGTGTCTAGATCAAATTTGTTGAACAATGTTGGGACGCGTATACTTTTCCTCAAAATGGATCAATCCTCCATTATCCCCTACGTTGTAGAGATGGTCTTTCCATTCCCTGAATTTGTAAGCTGGTATGCGGAGTGATATTCTTAGGGATAACGAGTCATCCTAAATAAATTAGAGTCAGAGGTTCTATGTAAAGTAGATATTCCATCACTCCGACTCACTTTTAATATACCAGACGCCTCTCCCATAGTGTCAGAGCCCCTCAAGGAACATAAAATGATCATGATTTATAGAGAATTCCCGCCAAAAGTAAAAACCTTATTTTTGCAAACCATAGTCAAGCCCAAACATCATTCCAAGAGTCTGTCATTACCTGCTAGTACAAGCATCATGGTCGTCGAAGTCCAGTGGGCTTGTTCTCTGCTGAGTCAAATTTTAGGGTTAGACAATGACAAGTTTGTGGTAGAGGTCATGTTAGGTTTCCTGTTGATTTTATTTCTATCTGGTCAGTCAGTCTGTCAGTTTTGATGAATTTATTGCAGAGAATATACATCAATAGCTGGTTAATTTCAGTTCATTTAGACACTTTAGATACTACTCTCATTTGTTGAGAGTGTTTCTAGAATCTAACAAAACTGAATTTACTGAGACTGCATTTATTTCGACTGAGAGAAAAAGGATCACCATGCTCATCTTCATCAACAAGATTATGTCCAGGGTTTATAGTCCCATTTTTGGTTCATACCTGACAAGAGTTCTAGAAGAAATGAAAATCTCATTGCAGCCAAATCCAGAGAGCATGGTAGGAGACTGGGTGTTGTTCACCCAATCCACTGTAATTTGGGCATATGGATACCAATAAGGACCTCATATTTTACCTGTTTTTCTAACTCCCAGGATCTTTTCTTTGGAGTTCATAAAGAAAAGAATTATCTCAGAGATCGAGCATTTTCTGAAAGCACATAAGGCTTCTAATTTGAAATTTCCTTTTGTGGTAGGTCCCTTTGTGGTGAAGAATAAGTCCTATTTGCCCCAAATTCAATCCAAACACAACGAATTTGGTTTCTCACAGTTACAATGGAGAAGATATAATTCGCATCAGATCATATCAAAGAGAATATTGGCAAGTAGACAAGGCCCATATGAACATGAACATGTGGAAGGATTCGATAAGTTGGTCAATCTAGAGACCTATGCAGAAATGGATTTCACCATGCAATATGATCAAACAAAACAAACAGAACCAACTTCTCAGTAGAGCCCAGCACAAAAACCTTCACCCAGGTTGATTGTCAAAGCCCCTAAAATGAGCGTATACAACAAGAGAAGCAGTTTATAAGCCATGGGTACTAGTATCCAACAAGACACTTTCAAGAATATGAAAGTCACATCACCCTCTCAAGTAGTTGACTTGGAAAAGGAATAATCAAAAGGGAAAACATGCATGGAGATGGTAGAGACCACAACCAGGAGTGAAGGAACCAATACAGAAAGCAAACCACAAAATGAGAGTAGCACAAAAGTTTTCAGCAGCAGAAAATACATATTTATCTAGACACTTGAGGTGGTTTATCAGTCCAAAGAAGATTTAATGAATCAGTACATCATGAAGGGGAGTATGGTCAATAGTGAAATAAGAAACCTTTTACCTGAAGTAGAAGGAATCTCCTAGTGTAAGGCTCATTTTCTCTTAGTCAAGGATGTCGAGAAAAAGACATTTAACATTGCAGTGGCTGATGATGATAAGGTATCTGAGATCAAAATGCACTATGAAAACATTGTTTCCCCTGACAAGGTAAAATTTCATAGGAATGTCAGTGACATGTTATATTTTGATTATCTGAGCTTGGCTCTAAGAGTTGCAATATTGACAACATATGCATCAAAACTAGATGGACAACTGAAACAAGAAAAAGTGTCCAGCAAAGCCTGGATGACACAGGTCAAAGGGCTAGAGTTTGAAGGTCCCAAGGGGTTGGAATCTTCTTTGGATGAAAAGGAAAAGTTGATCCAAAGTCTAAATAAAAATATGAAGATGTCACCTACAAATCACCCACTGAAAGCATAATTAACTTCTTTGGAACAAGAGAAGGAAACATTCAAACAAGAAGTGCTAAATTACAAGGCTAAGGTATTGCAATTGGAGAAAGATAAAGATAATTGGTCACAAATGAAAGCAATGATATCAAACATGGAAATCATTGTACCTTCTAATACAGAGGCCAGGTCAAGCGCTGAGGGGATAGTCCAAGCTATGTCTCAGGTGAGTTTTAAAACATGTGAGATCAAGAGTCTCAAAGAGAACCTGGAAAAGTTAAAGCAAGAGGTGAAAGTGAAGGATGAAAATATGGCTCAACTCTACAGAGAAAATCAAGATTTGCAGGAGAGAACGAGCAAGCTAAAAAATAGGTTAAAGGGAAAGACGTTGTTGCAGGGAGATAAACATCTAATATAGGACTCTATTGTTGTGGACGTTGCTAAATTCAGAGTTTATCTGAATTTTATCAATGAAAAAGATAACATGGCTACTACATCTCAAAGTAAATGTGTTGTTGTAAATGAAATTCTTGCAAAGATGCCCTCAGAATGGGCCCAAAATGCTATTGATTTATTGAATATTGTACCAACTAATGAACTTCAAACCATTGGTGTCAAAGACAGGACCACATTGATGATTTCAACCAAAAGGATCATTTCCAAGCACAACTTACTCAGATCGGTCTAGAACAAAGCTATGCAAATGGAGCACAACATACAGGAGTTTAAGGACGCTTTTGAACAATTGTTTGTCAAAGGCCTTCCATCATTTTGGGATGGTAAAGGATCACTATAAAATCTAGAAGACTATCATTCTCTCCTCATGAAATGTAGAATCGACCATTCTAAGTTTGAAGATATGGAGGAAAGTCTGAAAGGCCCGAGTCTAGTGGAGTATTTGGCTATAGATTTTGAAATTCTAAACAAGTTTAAAACAATGGAGGTCATCTTGTCAGCCATGTCTTATGCTACATGCATCGATTTGGAAATTTTGATTAAAGAGATGATGGATTATGGAATCCCTTCTGATCCACAATGGAAAGAAATCGTGCGATTGGGTAAGACAAAGTGCAACATCTCCGGAACCAACAGGTGATCTCCAGGTGTCACCAGTTTTGTAGATATAGCAGAAGCTCAGAGCAAGATAAATGGTGCGGAAGAAGTGGGATAGTCAGAGAGATTGTTCATGATTTTGAAACGTTTTCATTTTGCTAATTATTGTAAATCGTTTCGTATACCGAAACTGTAACATACCCCCTACCTAAAATCAAACTGTTTCGTTGATTTCTCAACAATGAGAATCCCCGAGGCTTGCAACAGTGAAATGCCAATCCCGATCCACATGTCTTTATTTCCCTGTCACGACCACTTCTTCACACGCCTGTGACATTTCCCCGATGATAGTTTCAGGTTTCAGGGTTTCGTGATCCCCGATGACAAAAGTTCCTGTCCTCTCGAACCCCCGATCTTTGATTTGTCGATGTGCCCATTTACGCATTAGCCCCTCCGGGCTATACCCTAGTCCATGTGACCACCTCTCATAAGACCGCAACATTATCCTCCTTTCGGGGCCTTGGTCTTCCAAAAGCTGACACGTTCTGACTTCAGCTAGCCCTTCGGGCTAGACCTTCGGTCCACGTGACCTTCCCCTCTATGACCGCAGCCACACTTCTTATCAGGGTTTTGGACTTTTCAATGCCAATATGCACTTGTCCTCAAGACTCACGATCCTCCGATTCCTGATACGACGTTAGTTAATAACCCATTTTTTTTTTCCTTTAGCGCGATCAACGGTTGTGATCGCCCATGAAACCAACGATCCCTAATTTCTATCAGGACTTTGGGGTTTCAAATGCCGAAATGCATTTGTTCTCAGGACTGCTGATCTCTCGAATCCTGATTCTCCGCAATGCTGATAGCTTTCCCCTCCTTATCAGGATTTCAAGCTTCGCGATTTTTAATTGCAAGGACTTCTTGTTCACGGGCTTCCTGATTTCCTGACTCCCGTAATGCTGATGGATGACTTTATTTTGGGAAACCTCCTGAATGATTTGATCTCCTCCACGCATCCTCATCAAGATGGACGGTCCTGATAATCTCTTGCGATTTCGTGACTTCTGATGCTCCGGAAGTCTTGTCCTTAAGACTCGTGAAATGTCGAACCTCGATGCACCTATTGAATTTTCTATCGGGGCTTCCTCGATGGTCTGGATCTTCGCCACGTGTCTCGGTTGATGGACGACCTTGATCCAATCTCGTGATTTTGGAGTTTTTGATACCCCGATGAAATAAATTATCTGTCAACTCAAAACCCTGGTAGCCGATATACTGACGGGCTCTCGATTTTCACCACGTGTTTGCACAAACGAATGGTCCAGATCATTTCATTGTTTCGGGACTTGAAATGCCCCGACATTCTTGACCTCGAGAACTCTGATATCCCGCGTACTGATATCTCGATGTGTCAACCTTCTTGTCGGGATTTTACCTCTACTGTTCATGAAGGTTTAACCCTCATGCATCTCTTAACAGATCCAACGGCTGTCGGGTTTTTCTAGCTACGATCTAACGGCTCAGATCTGTCCCACCTCGCGCATTCTTCCACTACTTCGTGGATGTGGAAAGATCAACGATCCAAATGTTCTCATGGACCTTGGGGGGGGTCTACGATCCCGATTTCATCGCTATTCACGAAGATAGAGAGAAAAAGGGGCAAGGTATGTAACACCCTTGTTACTTTCGTCAATTTGACGGTCATGAATTACCATGGGTCTTCCGACAGGATTTCATCTGTCGATTTGTTACTTATTCCTACGCTGCTACTTCAGAATTTTAAGAGGGTAATTCCTCCTCGTATAGGGTTATTAAGACTTTCCCATTCAAGTCCTTTTTCCAGGTTCTTGGTAGACCTTCCCAAGGAGGGAATCTCTATGAAGAGATCTATTCCGGGGCATCCCTGGAGACAGGTAAGGGGAAACAACTTCCCGAGAATGGGCCGAAATTCTAACTTGGTTCAACTTATGCGTAATTAAATTCATTTATCAATGATAAGCCAATGCATTCAATTTATGTTATAAGCATATATCTACCCTTTCTTAACAAAACACTGCACAAACATTCTTTACTACAATCGTTTACAATTTCACAATTTATGAGCATATATGTCAATATATGAATTTCAAGATGCAATATATAAAACAATTATCATAAATAACACTAGGAGTGAGTGCAATTGCTGAGAGGGGTGCTCGTTTCCACCCAACCGTAGGCTTAGCGACTCCCAACAGATTTACCACCAACCACCCCCGAGATGAGACCACGATGTTGCAAGGCTATGTCTCTTTGTCTGCCAGTGACCAGGAGCAAAGGTTGCAATCCTTCCTCTCTGCTATCACTCACTCCGCGTAATGCCAGAGTTCCCCTCGCGTCTTCCCTCTCGAATCGATTCTTCCCCACGCCTTATCCTCTTGTGAGGTTGCATGTGGCATGATTACCCTCACGTTGATTAGGCCTAACAGCTCTACGGATGGGCAGTTCACCTCCCCATCCCTCATTAATCCCTCAACCTGCCATCCTGCAAGGCATTAAATTCAGGGCCAGCGAGCCTCTTTTGGTTCTCCGGGCCAGTGGAGTCCAAATACAGTATTAATTCTTGGTGGAAGTTAATGCCACCTTTTCAGGTGCCTTGCACCGCCATCGTGGTCTCTTTTCTGCACATCCCCTCTCAATAGTCCTAAAATAAATTCAAAATGTTATTCACATTCATTGACCTCTTCCTCAAGGTCCATTTACATCACATATTCACATTCATGAGTTTTCCATAGTTCCTGGCCAGTCTAGTTATTTTTACAAACTGGGGGAAACAGGATGTTACAATTCCCTCTCCCTTAAAAAGGAACATCATCCTCGATGTTCTTATCTATTAACATGAATTTCATGTATAGAAGTAAACAAAATCGGATATGCCTATCTCATGGCATCCTCCATTTCCCATGTAACCTCATCTAGGCCAAAATGTTTCCACTGCACCTTGACCTGTGCATTGGTTTTGTTCCAGAGCGGGGTTTCTTTTCTGTCCAGTATGCATTGGGGTTCTGGTAGAAACTCTCCCTCCGGTTCCACCTGGATCACAGACCAGTCAATTATATGATTAGCATCATGTACATATTTCTTCAATAATGAAACATGGAAAACATTATGTACTTTTACTGTGGGAGGAAGTTCTAGCCGATAGGCTACAGGTCCAACTCTATCTAGAACCTCAAAGGGTCCACAATACCGGGGTGCCAACTTCGCACAAGATCCCATTTTCAGGGAACTCCTTCTGGGCTTAATTCTGAGGTATACATGGTCTCCCATTTTGAACTCTCTTGGAGTTCTCTTTTGGTTAGCATAACTTTTCTATTGGTTCTGGGCGATCTTCAGATTTTGTTTTATCTAAGTCACTTGTTGTTCCATTTCTCTCAGCATGTCGAGTCCAAAAGAAATCCTATTTACAGGATTACTCCAGCTGACTGGAGTATTACACGGTCTACCATAGAGGACATCGAAGGGACTCATCTTTAAGGATGCTTGGTAGCCGTTGTTGTAGGCAAATTCTACCAATGGCAGGTAGTCTTCCCATTTCTTGGGTTGATGCACTACATGCATCCTTAACATATCTTCTAATATTTGATTTACTCTTTCTGTCTTTCTGTCGGTTTGAGGGTGATAGGCGGTGCTAAACAACAATTTAGTCTCTAAACCCGCCATCAGTGATTTCCAAAAATTATCTCCCTCGGCATACCGTGCAGTCGGAATACCTCTTTCATGAATATCTGGGTGATATCTATCACCTTGCAGGTTGATTTGACGGGGATAAAATGAGCAGACTTGCTCAGTTTATCCACCACTACCATAATGGCGTCATTATGTTTGGTTGAAGTTGGCAATCCAGTGATAAAATCCATGGAGATGGTTTCCCATTTCCATTCTGGGATGGGTAAAGGGTGTAGTATTCCGGCGGGGTGTCGATGTTCCTCTTTAACCTGTTGGTATTCTATGCATTGGGCCAAATATTTGGCTATGTCCTTCTTCAATCCAGGCCAATAAAATTGTTTTCAGGTGGCAGTGATCATTTTCTGGTATCCTGGGTGACCAGTGTAAGGTCTTTTATGTAGTTCATCCATGATGAACCTCTTCAAGTCGTCACGATTTGGAATGTACATTCTATCTCTATAGGTGAGAAGACCTCCTTCGGTCATCTGGTAGCCTTCATACTTTACTTCAGAGGGTTCTTGTTGTAGGTACAGGGTCATAGTTTGAATGAAGGGATCTGTTTCTTGTGCCTTCCTAACTCTGTTCTTGACATCTGTCTCACAGGTACTCACCACTACCAGGTGAATTGTTTTCATGCTTCTGCTGAGGGCATCGACCACCCTATTTTCCTTCCCTTTGATGTGTTTGATTTCAAAATCAAATTTGCTAAGGAGGGCCATCCATCTAGCTTGTCTAGCATTGAGCTTTGGTTGGTTGAACAAATACCGTAATCCACAGTGATCTGTCACAAGAACAAATTTTATTCCCAAGAGGTAATGCCTCCACATTTTTAAGGCATGAACTATGGCAGCTAGTTCTAGATCATGAGTCACATAGTTGACCTCATGTTCATTCAATTTTAGGGATTCATAGCAGATCACCTTTCCTTCCTGCATAAGGACTCCTCCGAGCCCTTATTTATAGGCATCTGTGCACACAAGGAAGACAAATTCTGGGTTAGCAATTTTCAACACGGGTGCATGGGTCAGTAGATGTTTCAGGGTTTGGAATCTTTTTTCATATTGTTGTGTCCACAGGAATTTTGTCCCCTTCTTCTAGAGGGCAGTGATTGGACAACCAATCTTGGAGAAATCTTTTATAAATCTCCTATAGTATCTCGCCAATCCCATAAAGGATCTAATGTCTGAGACATCCTTTGGGGTAGGCCATTCCATGATAGACCTAATCTTGTCAGGATCTACTGCTACCCCTTCCTCAGACAGAAGATGTCCCAAGTAATGTATTTGCTTCTGAAAGAAGTCATATTTGTTGAGTTTAGCATAAAGATGATGCTCTCTTAGCACTTGCAGCACAAGTCTAAGATGATCTTCATGTTCTTCTCTATTCTTAGAGTAGATTAATATGTCATCAATAAAAACCAGTACAAATTTATCTAAAAATTTACTGAGTATATTGTTCATTAAGCACATGAAAGTGGCAGGGGCATTGGTTAACCCAAATGGCACTACCACAAACTCATAGTGACCATACCGTGTCCAAAAAATAGTTTTATGGATGTCTTCACCCTTAATTTGGAATTGATGGCATCCCGACCTCAAGTCAATCTTTGAGAAAATAGATGCACCCCCTAAATGATCGAATAGATCATTGATCCTGGGAAAGGGGTATTTGTTATTTATGGTTACTTTATTAAGTTGTCTATAATCTATGCACAGTCTAAGGGTGCCATCCTTCTTTTTCACAAATAGGACTGGTGCTCCCCATGGGGACACGCTGGGTCGAATATAACCCTTTTCCATAATTTCTTTCAATTGCAATTTGAGTTCAACTAACTCAGGTGTGCTCATCCAGTAGGGTGTTGTAGACACCATCACCGCTCCTGGTGCGAGCTCTATCGAGAAGTCAATGTCTCTTCTCGGAAGGTAGACCCAGTACCTCTTCCGGAAACACATCTTTGTATTCTCTCAGGATAGGGTGATCATCTAGGCTTGGTTTAGCACCTTCGATGGTTTTCAACACCTGTATTTCATATAGGGGACATCCCTTTCGGCAATACTTTCTCATTTGCAGAACTGATATTTGTCTCACCGAGACCGGTTTTTGGATCCCTTGGAGGGTTATCCTTTTTCCTTATTTGCTCACACATTCTAAGGTTTTACGATAACAGTCCAGTTTGGCTTTATGGGTGGCCAGCCAGTCCATACCAATCAACAGGTCGTATGATTCCAGGGGTAATACATTAAGGGTTTCTTGGGTGGGGAATTCACCCAACATTAATTGGCAGGCTAGTATGACCTCTACTACCTTTCTTTTGGTTCCAGTGGCTAACTATACCAACCATGGCTTGGTTTGCCTTTGTGGCTGTAGTTTACACTTATCAACAATTCTAGGGGCTATATAACTCAAATTTGAACCAGGGTCAATCAACACAGACACTAGATGGTTGAAAATCATACCTTCTATTTCCACCATTGAAGCTTGGTGGTCAGCTTGGTTATTATCCAAGGCTGCATAAATCTGTGGCACACTCCTTGCCACATCATTGACTGTGGTAGCTTCCTGAATGTTATAAAATTTCCAACTTTTCTGTTGTCAGTGTGGACAGTCTCTCAGAAGATGCTCTTCTCTGCAACCCCAACATTTTAGAGGTTCTCTTTTTGGGTTATTAGTCTTCACTGGTATAGGTCCAGAAGTTTTATTTCCGTCCACCGAGGGAAATTTCTGCTAGAGTACACTCCGGGTTGGGAAGTTCATTCTGAGGTTCTTTTTGTAGTTTTTAAATCCTGAGGATTTGCTCCCCTTTTTCTGAAATCTCGAACCACTCTTCTGTTTCCAGTCTCCACGAGACTCTGCCTGATGTCCATATTGTTCATGACAATATGTTGTCTTTCGTATAGTGTCTTCTAAGGTCTTTGGATCGTTGAATTTTATTTGGTTCCAATATTCCTTGGGTAGCCCACTGATGAAGCATTGTGCCTTTGCCTTCTCTGCTTTGATGTAGGGTACATATCTCAATAAGTCGAGGAATTTGTTGACATATTCCTCCATAGTAAGTTGTCCTGGTTTGAGTTCATAAAACTCTTTAGCCTTCTCGTCAAAATATCTTTCCAACAAATACTTCTTTCGGAAGTACTTCTCAAACCGTTTCCAAGACAAGTCCTCCTCGTGGACCACTTTCATATTCTTAAGGTATTCCCACCAAATGGAAGCCTTTCTGTTCAGATTAAAAGTTGCCACTCGGGCCTTCAAATTCTCTGAAAAATCATGGACTCTAGAATATTTCTTCAGTCCAAGTATCCAGGCCTCGGCTTCCTCTCCCTTCTTTATCTCACCGTCGAAGGAGGGAGGTTTGGCCTTTCTGAATTCCTCAAATTTATGACTCTTGGAAGTCTTTTTCTTCTTCTATTTTCTGGGAGAATAGGAACTGGTCCTGCTGCTGGAAGAGCCTTCTAAATCGCCAGCTTCCTTCTCAGTGGAATCATCTGGCACTGGTCCTTTACCTCTGGGGTGAACCTTTCTTGATGTGCTTCTCTCATCATGGCTACTGACACGATCATGATTCTGCATCTCAGGTTCATGATGTATTTGTCGATGTAGGTTGGATAAGCTCTGTAGTAGAACTGCATTAATTTCGGTTTTCTTTTCTTGTTCTTTCATCATCCTTTCATTGTCAACCTTGCAGATTTGCAATTCAACCATGAGACTCCTCACAATCTCGGCTAGGTCTGGAGGGGTTCCTATTGCTCTTCTTTCGTCAGACTCTTCGCCTCTATTGTGGGAGCCTTCTCCCACCTCTTGGTGAGTAACCATACTCTGCGTCTGTAGATTCCCACGGCTGATCGTCCACTTGAGTGAAAAGACAAACACTAGTTATTATTCAAGAGTTGAACACATTTTTACATTTTGCATAATTTATAACTCTTTCACATGCATACACAGTCGGGTTCTCATCTCGGAGTTTGTTTTTTCTTTTATTTCAATTCTGGGCAAGAGAGTTTCGTTAGGGGGTTACTCCTCGTAGGAATGCTTCGAACGAAGCTTATGTGTAACTCGTGCATGATCCCAATCAGGCCAAGTGTTGTAACCATGCTCTGATACCACTTCGTAACATACCCACTACCTAAAATCAAACTATTTCGTTGATTTCTCAACAATGAGAATCCCCGAAGCTTGCAGCAGCGAAATGCCAATCCTGATCCACAGGTCATTATTTTCCTGTCACGACCTCTTCTTCATGCACCTGTGACATTTCCCCGATGACAAAAGTTCCTGTCCTCTCGAACCCCTGATCTTCGATTTTTCGATGCGCCCCTTTACGCGTTAGCCCCTCCGGGCTATGCCCAAGTCCATGTGACCGCCTCTCATAAGACTGCATCCTTATCCTCCTTTCGGGGCCTTGGGCTTCCAAAAGCTGACGCGTTCTGACTTCAGCTAGAACTTCGGGCTAGACCTTTGGTCCACGTGACCTTCCCCTCTATGATCGCAACCACACTTCTTATCGTGGTTTTGAACTTTTCAATTCCGAGATGCATTTGTCCTCAGGACTCATGATCCTCCAATTCCTGATACGACGTCAGTTAATAACCCCCTTTTTTTTTTTCCTTTAGCGCGATCAATGGCTATGATCGCCCATGAAACCAACGGTCCCTGATTTCTATCGGGACTTCGGGGTTTCAAATGCTGAAATGCATTTGTTCTCGGGACTGCCAATCTCTCGAATCCCGATTCTCTGCTATGCTGACAGTTGGCACCCACGATGGAGCTTTCCCCTCCTTGTCGGGATTTCGGACTTTTCGATTTCGAATTGCAAGGACTTCTTGTCCATGGGATTCCTGATTTCCCGACTCTCGTAATGCCGATGGATGAATTTCTTTTCGGGAAACCTCCCGAATGCTCTGATCTCCTGCATGCATCCTCCTCAAGATGGACGGTCCTGATAGTCTCTTGTGATTTCACGACTTCTGATGCTCCGAAAGTCTTGTCCTCAAGACTCGCGAAATGTCGAACCCCGATGCACCTATTGAATTTTATATCGGGACTTCCCTGATGGTCTGGATCTCCGCCACGTGTCCCGAATGATGGACGAACTTGATCCAATCTCATGAGATACCCCGATGACATAAATTCTCTGTCAACTCAAAACCCCGATAGCCGATATACTGACGGGATCTCGATTTCCACCACGTGTCTACACAAACGAACGGTCTAGATCATTTCATTATTTCGGGACTTGAAATGCCCTGATGTTATCGACCTCGGGAACTCCGATATCCCGAGTACCGATATCCCGATGTGTCAACCTTCTCGTCGGGATTTTACCTCTACTGTTCACGAAGGTTTAACCCTCATGCATCTCTTAATAGATCCAACGGCTGTCAGTTTTTTCTAGCTACGATCTAACAGCTCAAATCTGTCCCACCTCACGCATTCTTCCACTACTTCATGGATGTGGAAGGATCAATGGTCCAAATGTTCTCATGGACCTTGGGGGGGGGTCTACGATCCTGATTTCATCGCTATTCATAAAGATAGAGAGAAAAAGGGGCAAGGTATGTAACTCCCTTGTTACTTTCGTCAATCTGACGGTCGTGAATTACCATGGGTCTTTCGACAGGATCTCATCTGTCGATTCATTACTTATTCCTACGCTACTACTTCAGAATTTTAAGAGGGTCATTCCTCCTCGTACAGGGTTATTAAGACTTGCCCATTCAAGTCCTTTTTCCAGGTTCTTGGTAGACCTTCCCAAGGAGGGAATCTCTATGAAGAGATCTATTCTGGGGCATCCTTGGAGATGGTTAAGGGGAAACAACTTCCCGAGAACGGGCCGAAAGTCTGACTTGGTTCAACTTATGCGTAATTAAATTCATTTATCAATCATAATCCAGTGCATTCATTTTCTGTTATAAGCATATATCTACCCTTTCTTAACAAAACACTGCACAGACATTCTTTACTGCAATCGTTCACAATTTCACAGTTTATGAGCATATATGTCAACATATGAATGTCAAGATGCAATATGTAAAAAAATTATCAGAAATAACACCAGGAGTGAGTGAAAATGCTGAGAGGGGTGCTCGTTTCCACCCAACCATAGGCTTAGCCCAGCAGATTTACCACCAGCCACCCTCGAGCAGAGACCACGATGCTGCGAGACTGTGTCTCTCTGTCTGCCAGTGACCAAGAGTGAAGGTTGCAATCCTTCCTCTCTGCTATCACTCACTCTGCGTAATGCCATATTTCCCCTCGTGTCTTCCCTCTCGAATCACTTCTTCCCCACGCCTTATCCTCTTGAGAGGTTGCATGTGGCATGATTACCCTCGCGCTGATCAGGTCTGACAGCTCTATGGATAGGCGGTTCACCTCCCCATCCCTCATTAAGCCCTTAACCTGCCAGCCTGCAAGGCATTAAATTCAGGGCCAATGAGCCACTTTTGGTTCTCCGGGCCAGTGGAGTCCAAATACGGTATTAATTCTTGGTGGAAGTTAATGCCACCTTTTCAGGTGCCTTCCACCGCCATCGTGGTCTCTTTTCTGCACATCCCCTCTCAGCAGTCCTGCAATAAATTCAAAATTTTATTCACATTCATTGACCTCTTCCTCAAGGTCCATTTACATCACATATTCACATTCATGAGTTTGCCATAGTTCCTGGCCAGTCCAGTTATTTTTACAAACTGGGGGAAATAGGGTGTTACAAAAACTGTCAGTCGAAACTGTTATAGAAGCTGAAATGTTTCAGTTTCTTTTGTTCTGATAAAATTGTATAAGTACTGAGAGACTTGAATTAATTAATGTTGGAATAAGTGCAAGAGCACCTTTTGGTTGTACTAGACTCCATTTTGTAAATTTTCTGAATTTGAATTGAATATAAATGCAGAAGATTTTGAAGTTTCTATGAAAAGATTCTAAAGGGTGGTTATATGAGCTTTGTTTCCATCCATTGTATGTATTTCTTGTGACCTATTATCTCATTTACATTTTTTGTATGTTCAAATTGGATAGTTAAAAACCCACAATTCATCCCTTGATGCTCTCAGCTGAAACAATTTAAACTTTGTGATTGTCTTCTTAACTAGTTTAGAATTCATTTTGATAATGCTCTGATGCAGTTATGTGTTTCCTTTATCCTCCTACACTCTATTTCAATTTAAGAATAACTCAGATTCATTGCCTCCCTTAGCCTTTATCCTTTGGATATTTCTATTAGTTGATGTATTTTTTTCATTCACTTTCAAAATTTTGACTCCATAGCCCTGTGTGTTCCTTCCCTTCTCTGCCAACAACTTTATAAAAAACCCCCAAAACAAACCAAATATAGCCACAATTTCCTAAAGAATATCAAGTGACATGAGAGAGCCCTCTCTGGGTTGAACTGTCTAGTGTTTCATCTCTAAAGTTGGTTGAAATAGTTACCTCTTTCGTTTTTCTATTCAGTCAGACAAAATTTACAGAGTGCTAACATTCTGGCGTCGTTTCCAAGGAGGAAATTGAAACAAATTTCCTTGGGAAAACGACTTAAAGATTTAGTTCGATCCCTGAGGGTGACAGTGGATCAAATGCCTTATTGTCTGAGATTATTTTTACCCTGGTGACTCCATTATTTAGAGACCAATTGTACTACACTGTGTAGGAAAAAAATCCTGGCTCCTAAGAAAATCCACACTAGGAGAAACCCATACCCCGAGCCTGCAATTCCTATGTCAAGCCCTGAAAAGATTGTACAAAAAAGAAGAGAAAATATAATAACCCCAGTTTTTCATCTAGACCGTTATCTGTCTTTACCCAAAGATGGATTGACTAGTATCAAAGACCTTGATTTTGACCTGAAATTTGAACAATCCTTGTTCAGAACTAAATCTGAATCTCATTTGGACGAAACCATCTTTGACGAAAGGAAATTCTAGGATTGGATTCTAGTTGTGTCTGCTAGACCTGTAGTAACTCCTATTCGAAACCAAACACCACTCTGACCCCTCACATCTATGGCAACCATATTTTCTCCTCTCATATTGCCTTCTCAATTGCATGATTTACCTCAGGACTACAACCTAAGGATCAAATTATATGATGTTGAAGGTAATATATCATCCCAAAAGAATTTGTACTGGTTCAATGATTTCATGGACTTGGAAGAAGTGGATCATGCAGATGTGAAAATGAGGTTGTTCACTGAAAGTCTGGCAGGATATGTGAGGCAATGGTTTAGATCCCTTGTACCAGGTAGTATTGCATATTTTGAGGCATTCAAAACACTCTTTCTTACAAGATGGGGAGATAATAAAAACCCCCTTCAATTGTTGACCCAGTATAATAACATGAAGATATCACTTGATGAAATGGTGTAGGAATTCTCGGTTAAATTCATGAAAATATATAATGCAATTCTTGATGAAGTAAAACCCCCACCTAAAGTTGCTCAGCTCAGATA
>ML825520.1:8740-23234 GCA_009831015.1 Picea engelmannii | reverse complement strand
ACAAAGCAAATTTCAATGGTAAAGAAGAAAATGGAAAAAAACCATGAAGAATGACACCTCGCCTATGGAAGTTGGAATATATTAGAAATTGTCAAGGTACGCAAATTATTTATGTATGACCTATTATATAAATCTTTGGTTAAGTTCATTAGTATTAATTTCATTTTGTCCCATTAATTAGTGTTAATTTCAATTTGTTGATGTTTCATGAATGTCGTTAAGGCATGAATGGGCTTCCACGAGGAATGAAAAGTTACCCAATACAATTCAGTAGATTTCCATACTACAAGAACCTACAAATAGTTCATTTGTTTGGTACAATGCATATCAGGAAGAACATAACAAAATTGTTATGGCGAATATTAGATGGAAGGAATGATAAAGAGAGAATTGGAAAGATTTGTTGTGACATCTAGGAAGCTAATCACGCATTGCAAAGTGTTATTATTAATTCTAATGGCGATGGTCATGAACAAAATACTAGTCTCCCTTTGTTATTGACGGAGCAACAGAGAAATATTGTAAAAGAGGTCATTTGAAAAGTTAGGTTTCCGACGAGGTTTTCGTCAAACATACAAAATATCTTAACTAAAAAAGGTGATTTTGGTGGGGTTAAAACACATGATTGGCATACATTCATTAAGATAATTAGTAGATTATAATATATTTCCTTATTGGTACGCATTTTTTGGAAAAAAATAATTATTATTTGTTTCTTGTTATAGTATGTTCTACCTTTATCTCTCCTAGATGACTTTGACAACAACATAAAACAAATTATTTATGTACCTGGAAAATACATGAGGTAAGTATTTGTTTATAAGGAAAATGTACTTCTTATGTGATTTGTAGCGAAACTTATTGACATATTATCTTTATTATGAAAATTTATGTATTCCTTGATATTATTTTATTGCATCAACATTTGTAGGTGGCTATCATCAAAAGAAATCCATAAAGAAGATATAAGGTATTGGAAGAGAGAAATTCCCTGACTAATGTGTCAAATGCAACAGTATCTACCTCTAGAATTTTTCAATGCACAAGAACACTACCTCATACACCAAGTTGAGGAGATTGAATTATGTGGACCATTACACACTCAGTAACGACCCATGCCGTTTAGTATGACAACAACCTCTTATAACAAGTGCATTTTGTTTTTTTGTGTGTGCGCGTGTGTACAAGGGTAATAAAGACATTCTACTCTGCGTCGCAACATGACAACGAACATGACGCATGCAACTGCGATGACAACATAACAACCTAAGACACACATCAAGCATTCAGAAGTAAGGAACAACAATCAACAGACAACAAAATAAGACTGACTACCTGCCCGTCCTACCCTGCAATGGTTAGGACCTCTAGGACACATAAGCAATGCTCAAGCCCAGGTTCTCATTGAGTTTGACCATTTAAGGTCTCAGGGCTGGAGACTACTCTGAGGAACAAGGAGGTGTCTACATCCCACCCAACACAGGCATACCAAGCCAATAAGCAAGGACAATCATTAATTAATAATCAACAACACCCTCCACGGAAGGCACAAGCTAAAAACGACTTTTCTGAATCCTGATCAATCGTTGAGTCAAGCGAGTCAATAGTCATAATCTATTTTATTCATTAACACGAGCCTGTCTTAGCATGCCTAAATGCAAATATCATCAAGGTACAATCTAAATTAGCCCTTAAACAAATTCATGTGTGCAATTTTAAATTATAAGTATCATCAGAGTTCCATCTAAATCAATATGCCTTAAATCATTATTATTGTATAAGTATTCTATTTGAAAATCATGATCTAAAAATCATATAGTTATATATATATATATATAACAATATATCAAGAATTAGATTATTCACCTCTTAACAATCCTTACACTAAATTCCTCATCCCATAAATAACAAAAATTAACACCTCATTACTTTAAACATGTTAATCATAACAATCTTAAACCATTCATGACCATCTAAAGATATCTAAATACAGATTTCATAATACTCATACACCTCATCCATTCTGATTAAATAAAAGAATCTACACTATAACGGTTCATGTACATTTCGATACACCTATAACATGACAGAATAATACAAGTCCGATTAAAAGATATTATTGACTAAATTAAAGCGAAGAATTGGGGCAGTAATTGCACTGGGAGTGACTGTAGTTGGAGAGAAAATTAAAGTTTTATAATTATTTTATATTATTCCTATTTTCAAGGGCATGGGCTCCACATGTTTACATTACCTGGGTGCACAATTTTTGGCATAAAATAAGGAACATTTCATCTCAATTACCCAAGGAGAATAGTTACTAAATTCTGTAATTAAGGAACATAATCTTTTTATTTAGAAGGTTGCTCTAGAGTTTGAATTGAAGGGATAAATTTTCTTTGTTTATTATCTAGAATTGCAAAAAACATTGATTATTATAGTGTACAACTAACAACCCATAAATCAATTAAAATTTTAAGGAGGAAGGGCATCGTTGCCAGGAACAGAATTCGAACGCGTTTGCCAGGAACCGATTTCGAACACAGGCAGGGTGCCGAACCTAGTCTTCCTCACCCAGGGGATAAGTCCCAACATTGAATCACGGTTGTAGAGGGAAAAACTAAATTCTCCCCCATTCTAAGCTAACACAACGATTTTTGTTTAGCGTATAAAGTCCAGGAAAGTGCGAAGGTACCAATTTCCACACAATACACAAAAAGGATAATGGTGTCACTGAAATTCGTTTGTCCAGAAAGAAATGACAGATCGCCTATGAACTCAACAAGAACTCATTAAATTCGGTGTGATGGGTCTACTGGGCGAATGGATAAACACCTCTGAGAACACAGGTTTGCATAACCAAAATCAGAAGGAGCAAATCAAGGTTGGGAAGGAGACTGGCAGCGACTACCCTCACACAGTGAATGTGGACATGAATTTATGCCTGAAGGTATGGGAACAATAACAACAGAAGACTCACATATGCAATGGAAGGCTGCGAGCACAAGGAAGGTAATGGGATGGTTCCTTTAGTTCGAGGGCACCATAATAACGAGGAATCATTCTTTTTGTATTATGTGTAGAAAAATGCCCAAGCGACATATTGGTTCACAGGAAAAAAAATGCAGACCAAGGTTAAGAGCGCAGAGCAACATTATAAAATCACAGAGAATTTCTATCCTCTAAACATTATAAAAACGCAGAGAAACATTAAAAATCGCTATCCTTAAAACCTCATAAAATCGTAGAGAAATCGCTGGAATATATATAATTGCTTTCTAAAATAAGGATATATGCATTCGTTGGTGTAAGTGTAAATTCTTTATGAAATAAGGAATTATGCCTTCAATGGCATATAGATAAATGCCTTATGAAAGAAGGAAATATGCATTCACTGGTGTATACATAAATGCTTTCTGAATTAAGGGAATATGCAGTCACTATTTAATTAAATGAATGAATAGGCAGTCAATAAATAAGTAAAGTGTAGTGCAGATAGAGGATCATGCTGGCAAAAACACCGAGGAATCACACATTAGCTAAGGGATAAGGCTGTCATGTAATAATAGGAAATCACAGACCCCAAGGATAAGGCCTCCATTCAATCGTTTACAGTCAATGTGTAAGTTTAGATGCAGTCATGAACAGTCAAATCAAGCTGTCATACAACAGGTAACGGTCAATCGCAGAGAACAACATACCCTCTGAAAACAAAGAGGGCTTACAAACGCAGAAGGTAACAAGTTGTTCGCAAGAAGAAGGGATAAATGACGCATAGCTATTCAAACTCAAGAAGGCACATGAAAATCATTCAACCAAGGACAAACAATGAAGGTAGACAACTAAAAGGTTCACCTTCGCTTCACCATCCTCGCACAGAAAAGCAGGGAATTGAGATCCATAGGTCTTTTAACACTAAGGTGACGACCGTAGATCAGGCTCCTGGCCGACTGCTCAGGAAAGGACTGAAGAGCTAGGGACGAAGGATAACAACCTCAAGGTCAAAATCAACACACATGGTGGTCACAACATGCAAGAAGATGAAGGTGACGGAAATCAATCAGTCTATCATTCAACTAGGCTATAAAAATTTCAGTCATGAAGCTAGACAATCAGTTTACCTACTTAAAACACATGCAGATCTAAATCATACATCCTACAACATTCTATCATTCAACCGAAAAAGTTTACCATTGCTTGTTCACTTGCTCCGAGTGTCGTCCACGCGCTCCGTGCAACTCCCGCTCGTCGACTGTCGAGACTACACTAGTACCTCCCAACCAATGCTAGGGGTACCCTTCTTCCCCCTTAGCCCCCCAAGCTGCAAAGGGGCCACACACACTGTCCACAGATTTCATCTAGCTCCCAACTCTCCTCAAAAGGCTGAGCTACCACTCCTCTCCGAGCTGGGTATCCCAACTCCCCACAAGTAAATAATTCAAGTCATTATTTCTGCAGTGTAACATTATGCAAACAAAAGATGATCCTCTCTCCTTCTCCTTCCTTCATTATATAGAATTTCCCACTTCCTCTCTTTCCTAAAATCTCATTTAATTAAATTTTTTAAAATAAATTCCTAAACATTTCTTCTCCGTACAAGTGTCCCTCATCCCCTACATTCCTCCATTAATTAATTTCTTTAATTAAGTAAATATCTTTATTTCCTTCACCCACCTAGAGATACTCCTAGAATCACTCCTAGGTGTCCCTAGATTCCCTTACAGGTTTTAAAGGCTTTCCCTATTATGAAATTGCTAATTCATTTTAAAATTAGAAAGCTCTTAAATGTGGATTCATTACTAAGTTGACTTCCCTCTTTTTCCCTTAAGTTCCCCTTTTTCCTTTTTATGTTATCTCCTTTCCCTAGTTTCCTATTTTTTTTTACTTTCGCTCTTTCCCCTTTTTCTTAGAACTCAAAAAGGCAAGTGTGGAATATAACCCCTTTTCCCTTCTATCATTAATTTAGTATCTTTTAAATTATCAAACGATAAAATAATTAATTCCCTCTTTACTTTTTATATCCACAGATTTTATTTCTTATTAATAATTTAATTTCTTACTCCCTTCATGTTACAAAATTTTATGAAGACCATAATTATTACTTAAATGGTTTTTATTTTAAACTTTATTATTTTATTTCATTTTATCTATTTATTTTATTTTATATATATATATATATTTTTATTTATTATTATTTTTTTAAAGGTAGACAAAATTTTACCCTTAGCAAAATTTTAGACTTAATACTTAAATTTTGTACTCGGCGACATTTAATTAGGTAAATTGTTTTAAAATTTCTTAACCTCTTATTTTCCTTAGGACCATCTATGTTCATCCTTCTATCATCATCAATGTGACGTGCCATTGAGGACGCACTAGGTGCTCCAAGGATGTCACTCGCCTCATTTGTTCCCTTGCAAGACGTGCCCTTCAGGATGCACTACGTGTTCCAAGGGTGCAACTCGCCTCTTGACTGATTGGTATACATAAATAACCCCTGGATTCAACACTCCGCTAGGTGAACTTGTGGGAGACTAAGGGATTCTAAGGAATAAGGCCCCTGCCTTATTGCACGCCCCTTAGAATCATCGTGAGCGACTATCGCAGTATGCCCTCACGACATCATGGGTCCTCTCGAACTAGGTAATTGTTAACCTAGAGTTCGAGCCACGGCGAGAGTGCTAGTAGGCTGTGGCAGGGTTGTTTTCCACACCTCTCCCTCAACATCTCTCATAGTCATGTGCAACCCCTTTACTCCATATGTGAGTCTGGTTGGCAAGCTATCGTCAGCCTGCATCATCAACAAATCATGTCAGAACATATCCACATCATATCATCTAGTCAGATGCACTAATATCGTAGTAAAACAATCAAACCCCCAAAGGCACACTCCCTGACCCAATCCAGAGTCCAAGGGGTTCCATTGATGCCTCTGCATCCCTAAGGTCCAAAACCTTGCACACTCAGTAAAACCGAGTCAACAACACTTGTCTATGTCAATGTAGTAAAAACAACATGTCATCTACCCATAACACATCATAATCAAAGTCAAATATTTTAATAGCATAATAATCTAGATCACTTGCGAGCAAGTTTCCTCAAAGAATAAATTTTCTCAGTGTGCCAGAGAAGGATGTTACATACAGCCCCTCTTGGTCTAAACTTCATCCCAAAGTTTCACAGTATAAATGATGAAATAAAGTGTATCACAGTATCATATCTCTATTTATCAAACAAAAATGGAAGCTATTAGTGCATATCATATGCGTCCTCCCAAGTCGCCGAGTGTGGACTATAATTGTCCCACTGGACCTTGACCTCATCTACCGTTCGACGTCGTAGCTGTCGAACACAATGATCCAAGATGTGGATCAGATAAACCATGAGCACTCCCTTGTTTGATACCTGCAAGGAAATCATGTCAATAACATGTGTAGGATCACTAATATAATGTCTCAAAATAGATACATGAAAAACATTATGCATACGCCTCAAGGAATCAGGCAAGGCTAGTCGATAGGCCACGGGCCCCTTTCTCTCCACAAATTTGAAAGGGCCCACGAACCTAGGAGAGATTTTAGCTCCCTTCCCAAACTTGATCAAACTCTTATGCGGTTTAACCCACAAGAAGACTCGATCACCGACCTCGTAACTATAGTCGACTCGGTCTGCATCAGCATAACTCTTCTGTCGATCCTGTGCTTCTTTAATCCTTTGTCTTATTGTTTGCATTTTCTCTTCCATTTCTTGGATCACTTCTAGTCCCACTAGGACCCTATCCTCAAGCCGATCCCAACTCAAAGGCGTCTGACAAGGTCGCCCATAAAGAAACTCGAAAGGCCCCATCTTAATGGTGCTCTGGTAATTGTTGTTGTAAGTGAACTCCACTAGTGGCAAGAATTCCTCCCAACGCTTTTGTTGGTCCATCACATACATGCACAACATGTCCTCCAAGGTATGGTTCATTCATTCAGTCTGTCCGTCAGTCTTCGGGTGATACACAGGACTAAGGTTAAGTTGGGTTCCCAAGGCTTCTTTGAAACTCATCCAAAATTGTCTAGTAAACACTGATCCTCAATCGAATATAATCCTCTTAGGCATGCCATGCAGCCTCACAATATCACTAATGAAAACTCTAGCTATGTCAGTTTCCTGATACGTCGTACACACAGGAATAAAGTGAGCACTCTTCATCGGAGTGTCTACTATTACGAAAATCGAGTCATGTCTCCTTGCCATCAGTGGCAATCCAACAATAAAATCCATCGAAATAACCTCCCATTTCGATTCTGAAATAGCATGTGGTTGTAGTAATCCTGTTGGGTGTCTATGTTCAGCCTTTACCTGCTGACATTCTAGACATCTGGCCACATAGTTGACTATGTCGACCCTCATTCCCTTCCAGAAGAATAAGGGTTTAAGGTCCGCCCTCATCTTCATGACTCCCGGGTGAGCCATATAAACTTCTCTATGAGCCTCGCTCAGGATCAACATCGTCAACTCATTGTTTGGCGGTACATAAATCCAACCTTTAAACCTCAATAAACCATCGCCATCAAATGAAAATCCCTCAAATCGCGGTACCATCATTGTGTTTTATCCAATAAAATCCTTGACCTCTTTGTACCAGTCATCGTCATGCTGTAAAGTTAGAATCTTTTCACGTAGATTCGTCTAAAGAGGCAACATCAAAAAGATGCATGGTCTTTGACTCAATGCATCTGCCACTCGGTTCACTGTTCCCTTTATGTAGGTAATCTCGAAGTCGTACTCGCTAAGAAATTTTTACCAACGTCATTGTCATGCGTTCAGGTCACTTTGTGTAAATAAGTGTTGTAGTCCACAATGGTCAGTCTTTAGTTCAAATTTTCTTCCAACAAGGTAGCTCCAAACCTTCAAGGCATAAACGATGGCTAACAATTCCAAATCGTGCGTCGCATAGTTCTCCTCATGCTTTCTTAGTTTCCTCAAAATGTAAGCAATCACTCGTCTGTCTTGCATCAAGACTCTGCCTAAGCCTTCCTTGGATGCATCAGTGCATACCAAGAAGTCTGCGTCCATGTCAGGGACCTTTAGTATTGGTGCGATTTTCATCAATTCCTTGAGCCTCTGAAATGCTTCCGTGCATTTCTCGGTCCAAACAAACTTCTTGTTCTTCTTCTGCAATTCTGTGATCGGATTTGCTATCTTCAAAAATCCCTTGATGAACCGTTGATAGTATCCCGCTAAACCCATGAAGTTGCTCACTTCTGGGACATTCGTAGTTGTAGGCCATTTCATAATAGCCTCGACTTTGGCTGGATCCACGACGATGCCTTCGTCGGAGATGACATGCCTTAAGTAGTGAATCTTCGATTGATAAAATGAGAATTTGGACAACTTCCCATACAATTTGTGCTCTCACAAACACTGTAGTACCAAGCACAAGTGCTCGTCATGATCCTTTGTCATACGAGAGTAAATCAAAATATCCTCAATGAACACTTGGACGAACTTGTCCAAGTACTCACGAAATAACCCATTCATCAAACTCATAAATACCCCTAGGGCGTTTGTCAATCCAAATGATAAAACAATAAAATTGTAATGTCCAAACCTCATTTTAAAGGTGGTCTTAGGGACGTCATCCTCCTTGATCTGTAATTGGTGATACCTTGATCGCAAATCAATCTTGGAGAACATTGTCGCACCCTTCATTTGATCGAACAGGTCATTAATTTTCGGCAATGGATATTGATTCTTGATCATAGATTTTTTCAGTTCACGGTAGTCAATGCAAAGCCTCCACGATCCGTCCCTCTTTCATATGAAAATGACAAGCGCACCCCATGGTGACATGCTAGGATGTATCAGTCCCAGGTCCAACAACTCCTTCAGTTGCATTTTTAACTCTTGTAACTCTGGGGTCAACATCCGATAAGGTGTTCTTACTATCGGTTCAGTCCTCGGTTTTAGGTCTATGGTAAACTCCAATTCCCTCTTTGGTGACATCCCAGGTAACTCCTCCAGAAACCCGTCCAGAAACTCTCTCACCACCGGAAGGTGTTCTATACATTCTGCTACTCCCTTCTCATTTAACACAAGGATCACATAAAGCTTGCACCCCTTGTGCATACTCTTCCGTAACTATAAGGAAGAGATGGACCTCAGGGAAACTCCATGGTTCCAACCTACAATCACATGTCTCTATCCCTTGTCATCGACCAAGCTCAACTGTTTTGTCTTACAGTTGAGTATCACCTCATGCGATTCCAACCATTCCATACCCATCACGATGTCATAAGAACCTAAGATCATGATGTATAGGTTGGACCTTGTGACAAACTCTCCCAGGTTAAGGACACAGCCCATAACCTTTCATCCAACCTTTTGTTTGGCTCCCAAAGCCATCTCTATGAAGCTAAACTCGTCCTGTTTGACTGCCTTTACCTTAATCCTTTTTAGCGCTGCACCAGAAATGAAACTCTCGGTAGCACCGAGATCTATCAAAATACTAAGGGTCTGGTCAGTGACGGTACCTGTCATCTCGAGCATAGTCGACTGGTGCTCTGCCTGACGGTTATTCACCACTGCATGAATCCTATGGGCCTTGCCCATATCTCCCACGGTAGTGGGTCCGGCTGATCCATATGCTCTGGTCCTCTCCACAGGGAAGTCGTGCTAGTAGTGTGGCTCCCCACATGTCCAACACCCCTTCTTCGGCCTAGTAGTCCTGGTACCTAAAGCATAAAATGATGGCCCACCAGCCTGGAATCCTGGTCTGTTCTACTGAGCAGGCCTAAACTGTTGTTGCAGCGGGTGACGCTGTTGCTGATGTTGTGGTCCCCGATAAGGTGTCTGCTACTGAGGCATCGATCGTTGAGGTATAGTGAAAGTGGATCCCCTCTGGAAGCCACGATATCCCGACATATGTCTCGCTGGTGTCTGATGCTGTTGTGCTCCAGATGAAACCTACCCTACTGGTCTCGCTGGAGTCCTGGTCTGACCCCCGCTGATAAGCTTCTCCTCTTCTATGAGGGACTTCTGGACGACATCATGCAAGGTTTGAGGCATCAAAATCCTAACCTTTGCACACAGGATACCGTTAAGGCCAAACAAAAACCTGTTGACCTTAAGTTTCTCAATGTTAAGGTGTGGAGCATACTGGAGAAACTCCATAAAATGGGCCTCGTACTCGGGCACCGTACGAGCTCCCTATCATAAGGAATTGAACTCATTGAGCTAACGCTCAATGAATTCCTCTAAAAGGTACCTCTCTCGGAACCGTTCCTCGAATAGTTCCCATGACACGTCTTCGACGACCATGTTCAGCTGTGGTAGGAGCGTCTACCACCATATAAGAGTGCTCCCCTTTAATTGGAAGACCGCCATGCGGACCTTCATGTTAGAGGTATAATTGTGAAGTGTGAAGCACATCGCCATGTTCTCCAACCATGCCTCAACGACTGCACCATCCGGGGCACCAAAGAACTCAGGAAGTTTGACCTTCTCGAGTTCACGGTGAATGCTACCAGTACCGGCCAGTGCACGTGGCGTAACCTCAACGGGTGTTGGTGCCCTGGCCTCATCTCTGTCCAAAAAACTGATCAGAGCCTTGGACATGCGTTGAAAATATCTCATCAATCCGACTACATCACCAACTACTATCTTCTCCTATCCGAGAACCTTCTTGTCTCCTTGGGGGTTACACCCCTCAGGTGTGGATGCTACTAGAGGCATCACGTCTCCTCCCCTAGCACCCCATCATCTGCCTCCGCGGCGTCCTCTAACCATGATTACTTGCACGCACACAAGACAACTCGATTAGCAATAATATAATCCAATCATATCAACGAAGGCCGTAGATATCCCAAGTCACGGGTTGAACCTTTCTCTGATACCATATGTAACGATCCATGTTGTTTAGTACGACAACAACCTCTTATAACATGTGCAATTTTATTTTTTTTGTGTGTGCGTCTGTGTACAAGGGTAATAAAGACATTCTACTCTGCGTCGCAACACGACGACGAACATGACACATGCAACTGTGACCACAACATAACGACCTAAGATGCACATCAAGCATCCAGAAGTAAGGAAAAATAATCAACCGACAAAAAAATAAGATTGACTACCTGTTCGTCCTACCCTGCAATGGTTAGGACCTCCAGGGCACATAAGAAACACTCAAGCCCAGGTTCCCATCGAGTTTGACCATTTAAGGTCTCAGGGATGGTGACTATTTTGAGGAACAAAGAGGTGTCTACATCCCGCCCGACACAATCTTACCAAGCCAATAAGAAAGGACAATCATTAATTAATAATCAACAACCCCGTCCATGGAAAGTGCAAGATAAAAATGACTTCGCTAAATCCTGATCAATCGTCGAGTCAAGCCAGTCAATAGTCATCGTCTGTTTTAGTCATTAACACGAGCCTATCTTAGCATGCCTAAATGAAAATATCATCAAGGTACAATCTAAATTATCCCTTAAACAAATTCATGTGTGCAATTTTAAATTATAAGTGTCATCAAAGTTCCATCTAAATCAATATGCCCTAAATCATTATTATTGTATAAGTATTCTATTTGAAAATCATGATCTAAAAATCATATAGTTATATATATATAAATATATCAAGAATTAGATTATTCACCTCTTAACAATCCTTACACTAAATTCCTCATCCCATAAATAATAAAAATTAACACCTCATTACTTTAAACATGTTAATCATAACAATCTTAAACCATTCATGACCATCTAAAGATATCTAAATACAAATTTCATAATACTCATACACCTCATCCATTCTGATTAAATAAAAGAATATACACTATAATGGTTCATGTACATTTTGATACACCTATAACATGATAGAATAATAAAAGTCCGATTAAAAGATATTATTGACTAAATTAAAGTGAAGAATTGGGGCAATAATTGCACTGGGAGTGAGTGTAGCTACAGAGAAAATTAAAATTTTATAATTATTTTATATTATTCCTATTTTCAAGGGCACGGGCTCCACATGTTTACATTACCTGGGCGCACAATTTTCGGCCTAAAATAAGGAACGTTTCAGCTCAATTACCTAAGGAGAATAGTTACTAAATTTTGTAATTAAGGAACATAATCTTTTTATTTAGAAGGTTGCTCCAGAGTTTGAATTGAAGGGATAGATTTTCTTTGTTTCTTATCTAGAATTGCATAAAAAATTGATTATTATAGCGTGCAGCTGACAACCCATAAATCAATTAAAATTTTAAGGATGAAGGGCATCGTTTCCAGGAACGGAATTCGAATGCGTTTGCGAGGAACCAATTTCGAATGCAGGCAGGGCACCAAACCTGGTCTTCCTCACCCAGGGGATAAGTCCCAACATTGAATCACGGTTGTAGAGGGAAAAAATAAATTCTCCCCCGTTCTAAGCTAACACAACGATTTTTGTTCAGCGTATAAAGTCTAGGAAAGTGCCAAGGTACCAGTTTCCACACAGTACACGAAAAGGATAACGGTGTCACTAAAATTCATTTTTCTGGAAAGAAATGGAAGATCGCCTATGAACTCGACAAGAACTCATTAAATTCGATGTGATGGATCTACTGGGTGTGTGGCTAAACACCTCCGAGAACAAAGGTCTACATAACCAAAATCAGAAGAAGCAAATCAAGGTTGGGAAAAAGGATACTAGCAGTGACTACCCTCACACAGTGAATGTGGGCGCGAATTTACACCTGAAGGTATGGGAACAATAACAACATAAGACTCACACATGAAATGGAAGGCTGTGAGCACTAGGAGGGTAATAGGATGGTTCCTTTAGTTTGAGAGCACCATAATAAAGAGGAATCGTTCTTTTTGTGTTATGTGTAGAAAAATGCCCAAGCGACATATTGGTTCACAGCAAAAAAAATGCAGGCCAAGGTTAAGAGCACAGAGAAACATTATAAAATCGCAGAGAATCACTATCCTCTAAACATTATAAAAATGCAGAGAAACATTAAAAATCGCTATCCTTAAAACCTCATAAAATTGCAGAGAAACAATATAAAATCGCTATCCTTAAAAACTCATAAAATCGCAAAGAAACAATAAAAAATCGAAGAGAAATCGCTGGAATATATATAATTACTTTATGAAATAAGGATATATGCATTTGCTGGTGTAAGTGTAAATGCTTTATGAAATAATGAATTATGCCTTCACTGGCATATACATAAATGCCTTCTGAAAGAAGGAAATATGCATTCACTGGTATATACATAAATGCTTTCTAAATTAAGGGAATATGCAGTCACTATTTAATTAAATGAATGAATAGGTAGTCAATAGATAAGTAAAGTGTAGTGCAGATAGAGGATCATGCTGGCAGAAACACGGAGGAATTACACATTAGCTAAGGGATAAGGCTGTCATGTAATAATAGGAAATCACAGATTCCAAGGATAAGGCCTCCATTCAATCATTTATAGTCAATGTGTAAGTTCATATGCAGTCATGAACAGTCAAATCAAGATGCCATACAATGGGTAAAGGTCAATCGTAGAGAACAACCTACCCTCCGAAAACAAAGAGGGGTTACAAACGCAGAAGGTAACGAGTTGTTCGCAAGAAGAAGGGATAAACAACACAGAGGTATTCAAACTCAAGAAGGCACACGACAATCATTCAGCCAAGGACAAACAATGGAGGTAGATGACTAAAAGGTTCAAATTTGCTTCACCATCCTCGCACAGAAAAGAAGGGCATTGAGATCCATAGGTCTTTTAATGCTAAGGTGATGACCGTAGATTAGGCTCCTGGATGACTGCTCAGGCGAGCACTGGTGAGCTAGGGAGGAAGGATAACAACCTCAAGGTCAAAATCAACACACATGGTGGTCACGACATGTGGGAAGACGGAGGTCACATAAATCAATCAATCAATCATTCAACTAGGCTATACAAATTTCAGTCATGAAACTAGACAATCAATTTACCTACTTAAAACACATGCAGACATAAATCATACATCCTACAACATTCTATCATTAAATCAAAAAAGTGTACCGTTGCCTGTTCGTCTGCTCCGAGTGTCGTTCGAGCGCTCCGTGCAACTCCCTCTTGTCGACCGTCAAGACTACACCGATACCTCCCAGCCAATGCTAGGGGTAATCTTCTTTCCCCCTTATCCCCCCGAGCCGCAAAGGGGACACACACACTATCTAGAGATTTCGTCTAGCTCCTAGCTCGCCTCGCAAGGCCGAGCTACCACTCCTCTCCGATCTGGGTATCCCAACTCCCCACAAGTAAATCAATCAAGTCACTATTTCTTCAGCGTAATGTTACGCAAACAAAAGATGATCCTGTCTCCTTCTCCTTCCTTCATTATATATAATTTACCACTTCCTCTCTTTCCTAAAATCTCATTTAATTAAAGTTTTTAAATTAAATTCCTAAAAATTTCTTCTCCGTACAAGTGTCCCTCATCCCCTACATTTCTCCATTAATTAATTTCTTTAATTAAGT
>ML825519.1:65371-87409 GCA_009831015.1 Picea engelmannii | reverse complement strand
AACAAAAATGCACTTCTCACTTTTAGGTTGTAATGCTTTCATTTTCTCATTAGGAATGTGAGCCTATGCTTCACTACCTAATACATGAAAGTGGCTTAAATCTGGCTTAATTTTAGTTCATGCTTATTCCAATGTTGTGTTTTTTAAAGCCTTTGTGGGAGTGTGATTTACTATGTAATTTACACAATTTATGGCTTTCTCCCAATAATGAAGACGTAATCCCTTAGATTAGACCATACAATTCACCATTTCCTTTAATGTACCGTTCTTTCTCTCAACAACACCATTTTGTTGTGATGTATATGGAACATTATGTTGTATTTGAATCCCCCTTGCAGTGCAATAAGTTGTGAGTTTGTTGTTAACATATTCTCCACCATTATCTGTTCTTAACCTCTGCAATTGATGTCTAGATTGTTTTTCTACAAGGGCCCTGTAGGCCAAAAGCATGCCAAAAATTTCACTCTTAAGTTTCAAGAAATAAGCCCAAGTATGTCTGGAGAAGTCATCAATAAAATTTAAGAAGAACTTGAACCCAGAGAAAGAAGGAGAAGGAAGTGGACCACACAAATCACTATGAACAACTTGCAGGGGGGGTGAGGTGTGCCAAGAGGCACGTTTGTCAAAACTATCATGATGATGTTTGATGAGAACACAACTGACACAAACACCATCTCTATAAGAAATGAGAGGATGACTAGCCACCTTATTTTGATTATATAGTTGCTGCAAAGAGAAATAGTTTAGATGACCAAACTACTCATGCCAAATTTTGCTCAAATAATTGTTGTGAGCAATAACAAATGATGGAAAAAATGATGATCCAAAGTTGTCAAATTTGTACAACTTGGTAATATCATCAATAATTTGAGTTGCTAGAACATGCTTAGGATATTTTAAATCCTTAATTACATGAAATTGGTGTGGCAAAATGATGCAGACCCCCTATCCGTCCTTAGGGGTTGCGTGATCTCCCGGTTAGGACCTCCGATTCTAGAGCCAAAAATGACTCTCCTGGTTCCACGCTGGAACCTTTAACACTAAGTCCACTGATCCGATATGTGGTTTTCTCGCAAAAACTAGGGCTAGACCTAAGCACTCACTCCTCATGACCGTAGGTACGACCACGAGCTTAGCTCGAAGGGCACGTCTTAGCAGGCACGTCGCGTTTCAGAATTTAAGGGTTTCCAATGCAACAGTCCCCCTATGCAGACCCCTTTGAGTCCCGAAATCCGATGGGATAACGGATATTAGCTCCCCCATTTTCCCGACTCAAGTGACCACACCTTCGTGACCACTGGCTCTAACACAAAGGTCTTTCACGATTCGTTGTTTCGGGCGTTTGGTTGCAATGCTACTCGTCTTCTCTAGGTCACAATCGCCGAAATCGTGGTGACGCGAGATCTACAACCTAGGTCTCCCTTTGGCCGACGGCTACAATCTTTTTGATGTTTCGCGTTTCACGACTTCACGCTTCATGGAGTTGTTCACTCCTCCTCTCGGTCGCCGAAATCACGAAACCTCTCCTCACTGCAGATCAACGACTCTAGGCCCCTCGAAGATCTGACAACTTCGATATTTTCGGGCTTTCACCGATCGAGATTCCCAGATATTTCTCCTTGTGCTCCCAGTTACCGAATTAGCAAAATCCTGAGGCGCTTGATCGAGGGCTCTCCACCGTCCGTTCAGGTCTTCACGGGTTCTCCCTCTTGGTCATACGCAACATAAAGCTTGCGTACTTGTCTTTGATTAGACAACTGCTAGTTCTCCAGCGTGATCCAACGGGTGACAACGCTCCTCCTTCTTAGCTTTTAATCTCTCAGACTTAGAATATTTCCTAAGTCCTCGAAGGCTCAGCCTTCGCTCTTCCTGGGAAATGGGATCCTTGGATCTCAATAACACTTATCTAAAGTGTTATTCCTCCTGAGCTTTGCCTTATAAAGGCTTCGATTTCCCATGCACTCCTTGCACCTAGGGGATCTCGATAACTCAGATCCAAGCGGATTTATCACAGAGAAATTCCTCCCGATCTCCTTATGTTCCCCTCTGGCTCAATGCACACTTTGCAGAGCTTCAAATGAAGAGAAACAACTAAAACTGAAAAATAATTAATAGTTTCATTCACTTGCTCGTAAAAACAGAAATGACAGGAAAATTGCAAACACAATTCACACACCATGCATTTGGATCAAATTTCCCTCTGTTATATTCACAAGTGCCAAAACGGCTATAAAATACATTCAATTTACAATCACTGAAAACTAGGATCTAATGTTAACTCGAAGTTCTCTTACAACTACTCTCCCTATGTATTGCATCTAACCCTATCTGGGCGTACCAAAACTCTATTTAACTCAGAGATATTTTTAGGGTTTCCCCTGCCTACTTATCTACTCTAAAAACTTAATCTACTGGCTATCTTAGACCAGTCTCAATCCAGAGCCGTAATGTAAACTCCTTCTCCGCTTGCGATTTTCAAAATGTGCCTCAAAGGGTAAATTTCGACACTGGTTCCGGCGTGCCTCCAAAGGTAAATTCCAGCGCTGAGTTAAGGTGGATTTCAAAATTGGCTGCAACTTCCAACGTTGAAGTTTTGGAAGAACTCCCACTTGCTGAGTGGTCCTACCTCTGCGCGCTTGCCAACGATGCTCATGCATCATACTCCCCTTGACAAAAATTCATGGACTCCTGCACTGATTTTCCTAGCTTCTGGATGGCAACTTCGTTTTCCCAATTGGCATCTTCGATTGGGTGTCCTTCCATTTGACCAGATATTCAAAATAGGTTTCCCTTATGGTCTTCTTGCCAATCCTCTGATCCACAAATTTCTCTATCTATGGATTTTCTACCACAGGCATCTGTTTCTCCCACTGAATCTTTCCTTGACCTTCTGATCCTTTTGTGTCATCTTTCCTGTAAGGATACAGGTATGAAACATTGAATATGGGCGAAATGCCCACACCATTTGGTAGCTCAATCTCATAGGCGTTTGCATCAAACTTCCTCAAGATCTTACAGGGTCCTATCTTCTTCATCTTCAACTTGTTATATGTTCCCCTAGGGAACCTTTCCTTCCTAAGATGTGCCACAACCAGATCTCCTACTTCAAATTGAAGTTCCCTGCGATGCTGATCAGATCTGTGCTTGTATTTCTAGTTAGAACTCTGTAACCGTTCTCTGATTTGGCTATGGAGTTTTTGCATCTCAGCAACAAAATCTTTTGCTCCAGCGCTTCTGATCTCACCTTGTTCCAAGTCTCTCAACTCAGACACTCCCCTGGGTTGCATTCCATATAGTATTTGGAATGGGCTCCTTCCAGTACTCCTGTTTGGTGAGTCATTGTAGGAAAATTCTGCTTGTGGCAGAATATGATCCCACTGATTATGATGCTCAATGACTAAATTCATTAAATTTCCCAAACTTATGTTTACCACCTCAGTCTGTCCATCTGTTTGAGGGTGATAAGATGAGATGAAGGAAAAATATTTCCCCATCTTCTTCCACAACGTCCTCCAAAAGTGACCAACAAATTTTGTGTCTCTATCCGAGACAATGCTCCTGGGTAGGCCGTGAAGTCTCACAACTTCTTTGAAAAACAGATTTGCAACATGTGTTGCATCACTGGTCATCTGGCATGGGATGAAATGTGCCATCTTTGAAAACCTATCCACTACCAAAAATATGGAATCAAATCCTCTTTGTGTTCTTGGCAATCCCAACACAAAATCCATGCTTATTGCATCCCAAGGTCTCTCTGGTATTGGCAATGGTTGATACAATCCAATGTTCTGTCTTTTCCCCTTTGCATGTTGGCAGATTCTACATTCGTTTACAAATTTTATCACCTCTGTTCTCATACCTGGCCAATAGCATGAACTTCTCAAATGTGAAATTTTTTTATCATGGCCGAAATGTCCAACCAATCCTCCACTGTGCTTCTCCTTCAGAAGATTATCCCTCATTGAGAATCTTGGCATGCACAACTGATTTCCTCTGAACAACAGTCCTTCCTGAATCATGTACTCTGTCCACTGACTTCTATCTCTCAACACAGGGTTTGTACATGCTTCATATGCTTCCTTGAAGTATGTATCATCACAATGCATATCCTTAAGGTATTCAAATCCCAAGGTCTTCACCTGGAATTCCTGTCGAATCAAACATCTCCTGCTTAATGCATCAACAACCTTGTTAGCATTCCCAACAATATGTTTTATGACAAAAGTAAAATTTTTCATAAATTCAACCCATTTTGCATGCCTCTGATTCAACCTTTCTTGTCTGGTTATGAATTGTAAAGCTTGGTTATCGCTATACAAGACAAATTCTTGTGGGACAAGATAATGCCTCCATTTCTTCAAGGCTTGAATTATGGCATAAAACTCCTTGTCATATGTGGAGAATTTCCTCTTAGTCTCATTCAAATTCTCACTGAAATAGGCAACAAGTCTCTTATCTTGACTCAAAACTGCTCCTATTGCAACTCCACTTGCATCACATCTTACCTGAAATGTCTTTTCAAAATTCGGCAAGACCAGAATCGATCGTTCTGTTATCTTCTCCTTTAGTATATTGAAGCTCCTTTCAGCCTCCTCTATCCACTTAAACGACTTTTTCTTCTTCTTCACTGTATCCATCATTGGTTCACAAATTCCATTGAAGTCTCTGATGAACTTCCTATAGAAGCTTGCTAATCCATGGAAGCTCCTTACCTCGAACACGCTTCTTGGTGACGCCCACTCTATGATCGCTTTGAACTTCTCTGGATCCATCTTCAGTTCATTTGAAGAGATTAAAAAACCCAAGTAAATGAGTTTTGTCTTCATAAAAGAGGACTTCTTCAGATTTATCAACAAATTATCCTGTTGTAGCCTCCTCATTACTAACGTTAGGTACCTCAAATGCTCCTCTTTAGTCCTGCTAAATATTAGTATATCGTCCAGATATACAACTACAAATTTTCTAATGAAATCTTTTAGAATTTTGTTCATCAGCCTCATAAAAGTGCTCGGGGCATTTGTTAAGCCAAGTGGCATAACCAACCACTCATACATACCTTCATTTGTCTTAAAGGTTGTTTTCCATTCATCACCTTCTCTCATCCTGATCTGGTGATATCCACTTTTCAAATCTATCTTAGAAAATAAATTTGCTCCACTTAAGCAATCCATTTAATCATCCATTCTCGGTAAAGGAAATCTATACCTGATGGTGATATTTTTTATGGCTCTCGAGTCTGTGCGCATTCTCCATCCTCCATCTTTCTTTGGAATCAACACAGTTGGTACTACGCATGGGCTCAAACTCTCTCTGACCAAACCCTTGTCTAGCAACTCTTGGACTTGGTTCTTCACATCCTCATTCTCTCGAGGTGTCAGTCTGTATGCTGCTTTGTTCGACAAACTTGCTTTTGGTATCAAGTCGATATGATGACTGATACTCCTGATGGGTGGCAATGAGTTTGGTATCTCATCCACCACTATATCAACAAAATTATCCAATAGTTCCTGAACTTCCTCAGGAAAATCATCCATTGATGTACTTGTAAGGATAACTATGGGTTTCCTTACCACAACAAACTACATCTGCTGCTCTTCCTTGACCTCTTTCAGGAGTTCCTTCCCACTCATGAGAAGTATGTCGGTGCTGGCTTCCTCTTTCACTCTCTTCTCCTCTATTGGTAGCAACATACGTGTTCTACCATTCCTCTCCAATGTATATGTATTTTTCCTCCCATCATGAATGACATTTCTGTCAAACTGCCGCGGTCTTCCCAACAGAATATGGCATACGTCCATGGGAATTACATCACATAGGATTTCATATTTATAACCTCCTATTTTAATCTCAACTAGGCATTGTTTAGTAATCATTACCTGGTGTCCTTTTTGCAACCATGAGACCTTGTATGGCTTTGGATGTTCAGTTGTCTTCAGCTCCAATTTCTCTAGCATCTCTGTGGATACTAAGTTGTCATTGCTCCCACTGTCAATGATCACCTTGCATAATTTGTCCTTAGTCTTGCAAGCTGTCCTTAAGAGATTGTTTCTCTACACTGGCTTTTCAATTTTTGCCTCTGGTTTTAAGAGAATTTTTCTCAACATCGGGGATGCTCCATCCTCTGCTCCTTCTACTTCAACACCTCTTCTCTGTGCTTCTAAAATGTGAGCTTCTCCTCCTCCTTCTTTCTTCTTCTCGGGGCATTCCCAAGACATGTTTCCTATCTTTCCATAGGCATAACATCTTATTCCTCCTCTGCCTCTTCCTCTAGAAGAGTTTCTTCCACCACCTTGTCTTTCTCGGGAACTTCCTCCTTGTTCCGAGTGATTGTGTGGTTTCTCCACCTCATCCTTAGACTGAAATGTTCTGTCACGGTTAAACCCCTTGCTTTTTCTTGGGACCGAGCTTCTACCTCTTCCTCGTTGGCTTTGTTTTTTGGTCAGCTTCTCCTTTGCCTTCAATGAAAACTGATAAGCATCCTCCATGGTTCTTACTGACATCATACTGAGCTCATCCTAGATTTCATATCTCAGGCCATTTATATATCTGGCAACCTTTTCTTCATCTCTCTCCCTTTGCCCAGTTCTGATGTTCAGCCGGTAGAACTCCTCGGTGTACTCCTTAACCATCATCCCCTTTTGTCTCAGGTTCTACAACTTCCTGAACAAATTGATTTTATAGTCCTTGGGTATGAACTTAGACTTCAGCTTGGCTACCATTCTATCCCATCTCTGTATCCTCTGCTTGCCTTCACTTCTCCTCTCAGCCTGCAGTTCGTCCCACCACAGTGTTGCATGCCCTTTTAGCCTGGTGACTGCCTGTTTCACCTTCTTCTCTTCATCGACATCCTCATAGTCGAAATGCTTGTCCATGGATCTTATCCAATCCAACAGTTCTTCCACATACAAATTTCCCTCATACATGGGAACCTCTATCTTAACTCTGCCTCCCAATCTGGCAACTGCTCTCAACAAGATTTCTTCTGCAGCCTCCTCTCCTACAGCTTCTTCAACCTCAACCTCTTCACTTTCTGCATCACTGACGTCTCCAGCGTCATGTGCTCTTCTCTGTGATGCTTCCATTATTTCCAATCTAGCGTGAAGCTCTTGTATCTCCCTCTCCACAACACGGTTGGCTAAAGGTGGCTCTCATCTCCTTGGCGACATTGTGTTGACTGCCTGTTACACTCACAGAGTACAATCCGAGTTCTCTGTCTCCTTATTTTCTCTTTCACCTGAAGTCTACAGATGAAGAATCGAGCTCTGATACCACCTGATGCAGACCCCCTATCCCTCCTTAGGGGTTGCATGACCTCTCGGTCAGGACCTCCGATTCTGGAGCCAAAAATGACTCTCCTGGTTCCGCCCTGGAACCTTTAACACCAAGTCCATAGATCTAGTCTATGGTTTTCTTGCACAAACTAGTGCTAGACCTAAGCACTCACTCCTCGTGACCATAGGTATGACCACAAGCTTAGCTCAAAGGGCGAGTCCTAGTAGGCGCGTCGCGTTTCAGTGTTTCCAATGCAACGGTCCCCCTACGCAGACCCCTTTGAGTCCCAAAATCTAATGGGCTAATAGAGGTTAGCTCCCCCCTTTTCCCGACTCACGTGACCACACCCTCATGACCACTGGCTCTAACGTGAAGGTCTTTCATGATTCACTGTTTCGGGGGTTTGGTTGCAACGCTCCTTGAATTCTCCAGGTCACAATCGCCGAAATCGCGGTGACGCGAGATCTACGGCCCAGGTCTCCCTTTGGTCGATGACTACAATATTTTCGGTGTTTCGCGTTTCATGACTTCACGCTTCATGGAGATGTTCACTCCTCCTCCCGGTCACTGAAATCACGAAACCTCCCCTCACTGTAGATCAATGACTCTAGGCCCCCCAAAGATCCAACAACTCCGATCTTTTCGGGCTTTCACCAATCGAGAGTCCCAATTCTTGCTCCTTGTGCTCTTGGTTACCAAATTAGCAAAAGCTTGAGGCGCTTGATCGAGGGCTCTCCACCACCCGTTCAAGTCTTCACGGGTTCTCCCTCATGGTCATACGCAACTTAAAGCTTGCGTACTTGTCTTTGATTAGATGACCGCTGGTTCTCCAGCGTGATCCAATGGGTGAAAATGCTCCTCCTTCAGAGATTTTAATCTCTCAGACTTAGAAGATTTCTTAAGCCCTCGAAGGCTCGGCCTTCGCTCTACTTGGAAAATGGGATCCTTGGATCTAGATAACACTCATCTGAAGTGTTATTCCTCCTGATCTTTGCCTTATACAAGCTTTGATTTCCCACACACTCCTTGCGCATAGGGGATCTCGATAACTCAGATCCAAGCGGATTTCTCACATAGAAATTCCTCCTAATCTCCTTGCATTCCCCTCTGGCTCAATGCACACTTTGCAGAGCTTCAAATGAAGAGAAACAACTGAAACTAAAAAATAATTAACAGTTTCATTGACTTGTTCATAAAAACAGAAACGACAGGAAAATTGCAAACACAGTTCACACACCATGCATTTGGATCAAATTTCCCTCTGTTATATTCACAAGTGCTAAAACGGCTACAAAATACATTCAATTTACAATCATTGAAAACTGGGATCTCCTGCTAACTCACATTTCTCTTACAGCTACTCCCTCTGTATTGTAGCTAACCCTATCTGGGCGTACCAAAAATCTATTTAAATCAGAGAGATTTTTAGGGTTTCCCCTGCCTACTTATCTACTCTAAAAACTTAATCTAATGTCTATCTTAGACCAGTCTCAATCTAGAGCCGTAATGGAAACTCTTGCTCCGCTTGCGATTTTCAAAACGTGCCTCAAAGGGTAAATTTTGGCACTGGTTTCGGCGTGCCTCCAGAGGTAAATTCCGGTGCTAAGTTAAGGAGGATTTCAAAATCGGCTGCAACTGCCAACGTTTAAGTTCTGGAAGAACTCCCACGTGCTGAGTGGTCCTGCCTCTGCGTGCTTGCCAACGATGCTCCTACATCACAAAAACTCTATTGTTTTACATTCACCTGAATGAGTGATGTGACATATTGATAGAAGGTTGTGAGAAAGACTTGGAACACATAATACATCATTGAAATGACCATTATCTACTTGAACAATTCTAGACTCTACAACACTAAGAGAGTGTTCATCACCAACAAATATTTGTTTGGTGTTACATTCTTTAAAAACATAAAAAATGACTTTGTCCTTAGCTATATGATAAGATGCTCCAGAACCAATAAGCCACTCATTAGAAGAAGAATTAGATGTTGCATTGAAGGAGAAACCACAAGAAAAAAGTGCATGTCTATGAGAAGAACAATTAGAAGAAGAAGAATCAAAATTGATGTTGTGCTTCTTCATTGCTACTTCTAAAGCCTCCATTTTTTTAAAACATTTAGACTCTAGATGACCATCTCACCCACAAAAATTGCACTTCCTTTCATTCTTTTTACTTTTTTATTTTGGTCATTTGTCACCATTGGGAGTAGAAGTTGGCTGAGAGGGTTCGGGACCCTTATTTTTCTTGTTGTTGTGAGGATATTGCTTCTTTGGATGTTTGGTTTTATTTTTTCTGCTAGGCCACTGAGGCTTTGTTAGATGTACCTACAGTGCTGATTAATCCAAGATGAAAGAGATTATGTTTCTCTTTAATCAAATAATCACAAAAAGACTCAAGAGTGAGATCTTGATAATAATCCACTAGTTCTCTAATGGCATACAAAATAAATACGAAGACAAAATATGCACTACTTAGCTTAGTAAGAATAATATATATGCATCGGTCATCATTCATATCTATTTTACATTCTTTAAGTAAAAGTATAAATGTTTTGAGCTTAGATAAATAATCTTCAATGCAAGGGAAATCATTGGGATTTAAAGTCATTAACTAATTTTCACGCTGCTAGGTTCGAATCACATTGTATTTACCAAAATGGATTCTAGCTTATCCCACGCTTTAGTTGGATCATCAATGCCTTGAATATGAAACCATAAATCATAAGATCTAGACATTCCAATTAATCCATGTGCTTCATCATTTTTATTATCCCATTTGGCTTTCTTTTCAACATTAGTGGAGGTTTGTTCTTTTCCCAAGGTAATCCAGTACAATCCTTTACTTCTTCTTAGTACGTTCTCCATATAGGATTTCCATGAGTAGTTGGTATTGGTAAGAAAAAGATCACTTAGAGAAGCCATATTCAAACATGCGGGTAATATGGATTCAAAAACTGAAACTGACTATCTAGATTGAAAGCTCTTGAAAAAATAGGTTGTTTAAAAAAAATGGCATTGAAAATGGACTTCAGATGTGAAAATTGTGCCCTTTTAAAAAAAGGCATAAACGATACAAAGTGCCACATCACATGTAGAAGTTGGCTCACATGGTGATTGATGCACAATGAGGTGGCTAAAATCCCTTCATTCTCTAACTTTTCTTATAAACTCACTTTTACAAATAAGTTACTTATGAAGTAATCCACTTTTATAGAATAAGTGAAAGTCACTTTTATAATGAAGTTACCTTAATTAAAGTTGGATGAAAAAATAACTTATATATATATATATATATATATATATATATATATATATATATATATTAAAGTTACTTTATAGTGATTCACTTTTATAATTTAAGTGAAACACACTTTACAATAAAGTTATTAGACAATTCATGGCTGCATAAAATTTTCAAAAAGTAACTTAGAAAAAAGAGAGGCTTGAACTCAAGACCTCTTCTTGAATAAAACAATTTTCAACCAAGTGAACTAATGCATAATATATATCAAATTTGATGAAGGAGAAGTGAGTTTTTATTTAATTATTTATTTTATACTCTTTGTCTCGAAGTGCATTCTTACCCCCAAAACCCCTTCTTTTGCTTGTAAAAACAAAAACTTCAACACGACTGCACACAAAAACAAGTGAAATTTTGAATTTTTTTTCTTCTGAATATCAATAATAATGGGGTTAGATCTTGGTTAGCTTATCAGAAAAATGCAAGTTTTCTCTCTATTTATAATTTGTTGAGCTTGCATAAAGCGTAGAGCAAATAACATACACAAAAAATAAAATACTTTTTGCTTTATTTTTTATTTGTCGAGATTGCACAAAGCGCACGACAAAGAGCATACACAAATCGAGAATAAAAATAAAAAAATGAAATATTATTTGAGAAGCATTGGAAATTGAAAAACATCTCGCTAATTTTAATTGTGAAGATGGCTATGAGCTCAACCAATCTTGGAAGCCCACTATTCATCACCTTGATCTATAGTCTTTCCCCCCTACTATTTTGTTGACTTTTTTGGTTCTTTCAGTTGGTCTTCCGCTCCCCATCTCTTTGGCCCGATCTTTTCCTTGTCTCTCTAATTATATAGTTTTGTCTTTCCTTTCTCTGTATTCTACATTTTGTTTTTAATCCTTGTCTCCTTTATTGAAAATTATTCCTAAAGCATGCCTTTAGTTTCAACCTTCCCTTCTCATCTTATATTTTAATTACTTTAATTTTTTATTACCTTACTTCATGTCGTTTTCATATTTTCATCATCACATTCCTTTATCTTTCTATCACCTGATCTTATTACTGTTCTTAATCATTATGCCTTTCCCTATTTTTATTAATTTCCTACCTCATATTCATATTTTTGCCTCATTGGTTATACTATTCTAATATGATATTTTAATATCCTAACTTAATATATTATTTCTAATCTTTCTAATTATATATATTTTTAGCCTTTCCCTTTTCCCTTCCATGTAGTCTATTTTTCTAAAATATTCCTTCAATTTCAACCTTTCCTTCTTACCTTATAATACTTTTAATTACTTTATTTTTTTATTACCTTATTTTATATTCTCATTATCATATTATATTATCTTTCTCACACTGGATCTTAACATCATTTTTAATCATTAAAAATTTCACTATTTTGTTAATTTTCTACCTCGTATTCTTATTTTCACCTCAATGGTCATATTATTCTAATATCTTGTTCTTAATAACTTTTTAAAACATAACAACTTCTTCATTATTTTACTAATTTTCCTTCTTTCTCCTCAATGATAATCTTCTAATCTTGTTTTTTTTTTTAAATACCATTCATTACCACTCTATTCTAACATCTTATAGCTTCAAGTCTTTGATGATGGGTGGAGTGTTCACTCGAAATGTTGGACGTTTCAAAACTTCCTACACAATGTTTGTCTAGAAATCTCATGCATATTATGACAAATTGTGAAAATCTACATGCTCGAATATTAACTTTGTAATTTTTTTTTAAAAAGGTGTATTCAGAGTTTATACCTCTGGATATGAAAAAAATAGTCGTATCTTGGGCAAACAGAAACATTTTCAAATGAAATGAAAAACATTTGCAACTGAAAGCAGTGCTCCGGACGCAATTGAACAATTCGTTCAACCCATAAATGCAACAACATAGTTTCAAATTTCAATCTACAATGGGAGCAGGTCTTCAAACGGGCTCCGATACCATGTTCTAAAAAATAGGGTATTTCCACACATGATGAACACCTTAAACAACCACTCACATAACCAGATCAAAGATCAAAACATTTGTGTTTTTACATGGTTAAAAACCTCTAAGAGGAAAACATTGCACGATCCCAACCAACGTGGCCACTTGAGGCAAGATATTAATGCAAAAGAAAAATATTTTACAATAGAGTTTCTCACAATTGATCATCAACAAATGACCCTCCATGCTCTCTAAATAGAGATCATGGACCAATAAGGTGTTAATTCGTGGATCAATATAGTCATTAAGATCGAGGAGAATATGAGTCATCAAATCATTCTATGTCCGGAACATATTGTGATCGTAGCATTACATAAATACAAATGCATACTAAAGAAACCCACTTTTACCTAAAGACATATTAGACCAAATTGATCTTAATTAACATTTAAGTGTTTAAATATCCTAACACAACACAACCAAGGGGATCAACCATACAGGGATAATGTTCCATTCTAGGTATTATGGTCTTGAGGAATAGAACAAAAGTATAGATTGCCTTCATCCATAAGGCTTGCATGGCTCCTTGCATAGAGAACAACAAGGTGTTGTTGTTTGGATTCATGCTTGTTAGGCACATATTTTCATAATGTTGGAGGGACACCTTGCCACAACCATGTTGGGCATATTTTGTGATTATAACATTCCATTCTATTAATTTTCCTTTTGGGATTTTATCAAATATGCATTCTACATCTTTTGTATTTCTTCATGTCAACAATTGCACAAACCACCATGGTATCTAACTCAAACCTAGTTTTATTGGCATGCTTTAAGAACACTGGAAAATCTAATACTAGTTGCATTAATGACTACCTATAGTATTTGAAAGAAGAAATTCAAAGCATTCTCACCCTGCCCATGTTGAAGTTGTCCAACAATTTTGGATTCCATAAAACAAAATTATGTTTCCATCTTTTGCATGCATGTAGACAACAATATTCCCCACAAAAACAATACAATAAATATATCTTTTATGATGTGAGCATGAACCTAATTTCCATATTCTACAACCGTTATTGCAACAATTGCATTGAGGACACTAATGAAAGTAAACACATTAAACTCCATGGTGGCCTATATAATTTGCATAATAAACTTCAAAGATTCCACATAATGTCCATTATGGGAATATCTTGCAATTATTGTATTGAAAGAGACCAAATTGCATTTAGTAATTCTATCAAACATTTGCATCTTCTATTCCTCCGCACTTGGAATACATGTTGATAAGGGTACTCCCTACAAAGGAATTTAGTTCAAAATGAACACACTTGCCCCATTCTAGACCTGTTAATCCCATCCCTTCCGGTAGAACATTAGAAAATGCAATGCAATGAATCATTATGCTTGACTCTTGCATCCAACAAAACATTCTCAGACCCTGGTCGCAATACAAGTTCTGAACATAGGCTGCAACCATCGATGTCCAAAATACTATACTCCTCTCAAGTATTTCATCAAACACTTGACATGAATCCTCCATGATTCGACATTTCTCTTGCATATCAAGAAGGGAAATCCTCACATAAACACACCTTTCTAATCAAACTTTCAGGATAAGAACATAGCCTGCTACCCTCCTTCCATAGTTGTCATCCCTACGCAATCCTTGAGAATGTTGGAAAAAGAGAACTGATTTGGCTTCAATTTTGTCATTATCACTCTACAAGACAATTTTTGTGCATCTTCTTCATTATCACATTGAGCATATGCAACAATTGTAGCAGTCCGAGAGACCATGTCTCGTTCAATTATTTTGTCAAACACTCGTCGTGCATATGCCAAACTTCCACATTTAACATACATAGTATGGAATTATTTTGAAGATAATTTTCTGGATGATATCTCATTTTATTTATGTGGGCACAAACCTTTTTTCCCTCTGCAATCACCTTCATGTTACTTCACACCTACAAGAGATGAAGGTAGGCACCTGAATCTACTTGAGTGCTTTATTGTTCAGTAAAATCCAACATGTCCTCTACCTCTTCAATTAACCCTCTTGCATAATTTGATTATGTTTTTACAGATTCTAGAGGAATTTTCGTGGCCTCCCTAAGTAACATCTAACCTTTCTTTAGGAGAAAGCTTACAAATATGTGTCCTTTTGCCATGATGAAACCCAATGTACCAATTCATTTAATTCCACAATTGGACATAAGGAGGAGGTAGCAGAAATACATGTGGGTTATTGACTGCTACTGATTTGAGCATGGAGTGAACATTAAATGGTTAACGAAACTTCATTTCACAGAGTTAGGGTGGTGGGGAGATTTGCGTACCTAGTACAAACCTACCTCAAACTATGTTATCATTTCCTTTTCTTTGTTTATGGTTGCAAAGCACCGATTTGTTATGATTGACATATAAGGAAAGATTGAATCGACACATTAGATAGTTATTATGCCAAATCCATATCTTTAGGGAGGGTTTTTTCCCAAAACCGATCATTCAAACCACTTGTTTTGGGAAACCATATTTTTGTACATGTCACATCAATGATCGTGTACAAAATTTTCCTTCATTTTCCTTCTTCACTTAATGGGACACATGTTTCCTCCATCTCTATCTACCAATGCATGGAAATCTTGAGAGTGAGGGGCACACATTTTTAAACAAATAAATAATTCAGTACCAAGCTGCTAATGGATTGACATTGCAACAACGATCAAAATTGAACCCTATCTAGCCCTTCCAAAGGGTTCAAACACATCCTAGATGGGTAATTCTAAAAACACCCTTCAAAAGAAATGTAATTTTTTGAAATCACTTGTCATTTATGAAGGACAACAAATATCATAAAACGTCAAAAGAAGGGCCATATTTTAATAACCCATCAATATTCTCACCTCCAATGCTTGATTGATCAATGAACATTGGCTCATCACACAATACGTTCCTTTGACATCTAAAGACTAAAATAATCTCTATTCTAGTAGGCTCTTATCTATTCCTTGATACAGTGTACCCTTCCATGGTCTACCCTTCAACAACATTAAATCCATCACATAGCTCACACCCAGATAAATATCCAACCAATGTATTGGTATATGCATTATTTTATGTCACTTAATGAAAGTTTCTCAAGGAATCTTAGACACCTTGCTTTCATGAATCCCCACTCAAATTCATGTGTTATGAGCATTTCTGATTCTTGTCAATATGAGAATTGACATTGCATTTAGTTTGCATACTTCATGTTTTTGAATCCGACACTCATCATAATGCCATTTGTTTTGTTATATTTTCCTCCTACACTCATCATAATGTCATTTCCTTTGTTATTTTTACCTCCACTCTTGAATCTATAAAAAACCAAAACAATTAGTCATAGGTTATGGATGTGAATTGTAATGACATTGGGATCTTATCAGTAAGATTAATTACAATTGAGTTGTTGAATGTCAATTTTGAAGAGAAAACAATAGACATTGAGAAAACCAAGGGAAATCATGTCATATCTCTTTTTTCATGTTCACATATTCCATCTCATTAATAGTATTGAATATGTTTATTCATAGTTATTTTAATACATTCATAATGCTATGCGTTTGCCTATTGAAATTCATGACATGGTTATAGCTTTGGTATCTAATATCATTATTGTAAGGTCTTTGGCTAGAAGGGCACGAAGACCCTCGCCCAAGTCCTCAAGGAGACGAAACTTGGGGTTGCTCTAGCACTCAAGTGTTGCACTAGTTGGGAAAATGGACACCTTGGGCATGTGAATGCACCAAGGAGTTTGCCTAAGTATGAAGCGACGAAGAGATTGGAGCACACTGACATGAAGAGCGCACCAAGGTTGGGGCACGTCGGTCCCAAGGGGGCACAACAGTTGATGAAAACATGGGTTCGTTTGGGTGAATGCGCCCATGAAGGGGTGCGACGATTCGTTTGGGAGACCATGTCCATGAAGGGGAACGATGATTCGTTTGGACACATGGGTTCGAAGGGGTGTGACACCCCCAAAGGACGTGGCGATTTGTGACAGTGACCTTTAGAGTCCCTGTAAGAGAACAAGGGAACACAACCAAGGAGGGAATATTTGAAGACAAGGAGAGAAAGATCAACCCTACGATTCTAAGGCAGATTTAGACAAAGAGGGGTGAGCTCCCTCAAGGAGCCAAGTCACTCCACATGGGAGGAATTATGCTACCTTGAGGTGATTCTATGGGCAGATTTGGGGTGACCTTCTTTTTGGTTGAGTTTGGGGGAAGTCTTGTTCCAGGTTTGAGGATGCATGCTAGGAGACATAACCACAGGTCTATGTGAATCCTTGCAGTAGATAAGAGATGAAAAGTATGTGATTGAGGGAATGTCTGAGGTGCATCGCAGAAGGTTGCAGAAACGGTTGCAACAATGAGTCTTAGTGTAATGAATCTGTGTATGAGTGTCTTGGTGAGGTGAGGAGAGTCATGTGACTCTGCCCAATTGTAGACCAAGCTGGTAGTTCTCACATTGTAATTGTTTCACAATAACAAAGACTATTCGGGTGTTAGGCATGGTTTATGTTTCCCACAATATATTTGTGTTTCTCTTGTTTGTTTCACAAATTTTCTCTTCATTTCATGGATATATATATGACTAAGTGTTAATATGTTAACAATGGTCTAAGTATACAAGAGTTGCACTAGAGTAGGAGTGTGACTCACTGGTAGCTTAGAACAGAGTATGGGTATGCTCTAGGTAAAGAGGTGTAGTTCAAACGAAGTATCCTTGGTATTTCCAAGCAACGAAGAGAGAAACATCGCGGTGTTGCACACCCTTAAGAGGTGCACGATTGTAATATTCAGCTAGGAACATTGCGGGGACGTGACATATGGTATTAGAGCTTGTTTGTTGCATATTTTGATGAAAGGTTGGTGAGCTACTCATTGCTATCTCGATGATAGATGGTATCATAGCTTGTTTGTTGCAAATTTTGATGAAGGGTTGGTGAGCTCTTCACCACTATCTTGACGATAGATGGTATCAAAGCCTGAATCATGCTCTACTATTGTGGTGGTGACAATGGTGATAGAGAAAACTATGAAGGAATTTCATTGTAAAATCAGTTTGGTGGGAACATTCAGACCGGGTGAACCATTCAGTGGACTGAATTGGTTCATCGTAGACTTTCCATAAGGCTTATGACATATGTTTGGTTGACAGTGTGGTGGAAGGGTGATCTAGTCGCACACCTTGTATAGACCAAGAGAAGATTTTGTGCTGAGACAAAGCACTTGGACATGGTGGGTGATTGTAGAACTCATCATATAGTTGATCGCAAAACTTGTTGCATATTTGATCGGTTGGTTTGATGTGTGATGGATTTCAACGCCGGAATTGTTGTTCACACCTTGGAGAGACCAAGCGCAGAGTTCATTGGGTGAATTGAGCACTTGGGAAAGGAAGTTGAATGCAGGATTTGTCCCATGAATTGTTGCAGATATTACCACATAAGTGATCATAGAAGCGATCACATAGGGTGATCACGAAGGGGAGCAGTTCTGGGTTGCAGCAAGGTGAAGCAATTGGGTTTGTTGGATGACCTGGGGCATCCTAGAGAAGCTTCACAACAGGCAGTTGGTTGGGCACATTTCCATTATGATATCTTTGTGTCATGCATCACCGAGAGCATCAGTTGAGTTGAGTTGGGTTGTTGGATGAGTGGATCAAATGCAACCTTCGGATGAGGTAACTCTTCGCAGAGTTACAACAGTCAGTTAGAAGTAGTATGAATTGACAGTTGGGAGGTGTGTGCATGGTGCCTTGAAGTGGAAGAAGTCAAGGTGCAGAGATGGAAAGACATTGGGGATGATTTCGACTGGTTTCATGCGAAGTTTGGGACTTAGATATATTTATGAAGTAGACGGATGGAATCAACCTTGTATCCCAGCAAAGGTCTTGCAGGTTTGTGGAGCTACAGATGAAGATTGAGGGGAGTTCATGCAGAGAATTAGTTGCTTGGGAAATTGAATGCCCAAGACAACAGACCTGAACCATGGGTGCATCCAAGGATGTCGTTGGAAAGGTATGGTTGGTCTTGAGTTATTGCATTTCCTAAGTGTTGCGGTGAGTTCTTTGAAGGGAAGTAAGATGACTTGGTGGTTCAAGTGTATTTCATTTCCACAGTGAAAAATGACAAACTTGAGGATGTCTCAAGTGGTCCATATTCAAAGAAGTCATTTAGTAGTTGGGACGCCTTGATTGGGAGAATGTGCGAAGATCTTGGGGTGACTTGCCTAGGCGAGTCCTATTGTGGACTTAGGAAGATTTGGATGTAGTTGTGGATGTGGCTTGAGGAAGTTTCCTAACTCTTTGATGCAGCACATTGGACAGGTTGTTATGGTGAAGTGGTCAATGAAGTTTGTACATGTCGAGTTTGAGAGGATGGATAAGGCGCTCTGGTTATTGGTGCCTTAGCCAGATTCATTGATTCAAGAGATGAATTGACATCCACGACGATAGTGCCAAGGTTTGAATGCTTGCAAGAGGTGCAAGGCAATTTTGGTCTAGGAGATGGATGGAGTCAACAAAGAAGTCGACCAAGAATTGTTGGCCATCAAACTGAATGGGAAGAATGCAAACCAAGTGAATTGGCTGGTGTTTGCCCGCCTTTGGTATGGGACATTGGATTAGGCAGAGCACACCTTCTTGACTTGCGGATGATTGTGTGATGACTCAGAGATATAGGAGGGTCATTGATCGAGGCAACATAGTATTGGTTCGAACGTGCCTAAGGCATGGAAGTTATTTGAGGTGACTCATTCTACTTGGAAAATTTTGGACAATTTCTTGGGATGTTTGAGGAGTGTAGGCATGTTGGCTACACTCATTGCAGATGTTGCGTTGCGGGGAGGTGACTAAACAAAAGAAGGCGATTTGAGGACTTTCCTTCGTCTGGAGGATTGCGTGGACAAGAAGATTGCAACATGAAGAGATTACTTGGGCATGAGCGTGCCTCTTTCTTTGGGAAGCATGGTTGAGGGTGAAGCCTAACCATTCCAATGCATGGAGAGGTAGACGCAACAACATGGTCGGGTGATGAAGTAGTGGGGCAAAGGTAGTCTAGACAGTGGAGTCATGTTGTCGCAGATAAATTTTCTTTGGGATGACTTCATAGTGCAACAAGATGAGGGGCATGTCTTGGTTTCAGATTGTTTCGCGGATAGACCGATTTGCGAAGGGAAAACAAAGTACGTATGCACCAGTAGGTTCGAAGAGAAACATTTTGATAATGTGTAGGATCTCCTCAATGAAGATTGGATGATGGGAGCATTAGTGAGGAAAGGGTGGACACTTTCCTTAGTCTTTGGAGTTGAATGGAGTCAGAGAGATGCAGACAAAAAAGACTAAGTTTGGGCATGGAGATGCACATTTCAGGAACAGGACATGACGGTTGGAATAGATACCCAACCAATGTAGGACTTGAGGCTATCATTGTGCGGAGACATGACAGAGTTGGTTGAAGTATGGGCGTAGTAATAGGTTCACATAATTTCAACACTTAGACATTTTTGAAGTTTTGATTGAGGTTACAGTAGCAGCTGAGGCAAAAACAACCATAGAACGAAGATTAATCATCGTAGTGGGACAATGGAAGCTTGGACATTGAGGATAGAGTTGGAGAAGATATGTCTTTCCATTGTAGCAAACAGTTTGGTCACACACAACTTTGGGGAGAGATTAGCATGGATGGTTTCATAGGTTGTAGATGATTGTAATGTGATTTGGAAACTTGGGGTTTCCACCTCACAAGGAAACTTGGGGTTTCCACTTTGGCAGAATTTGGGGTTTCCAAATGGCACGAAACCTGGGGTTTCTAGCAGACTTAGTTGCAGCGAAGGCACAAGTTCAGGTGGAGACTTGGAGATCACCGATTTTGTGGATGTTGCCGAGGATGAAAAAAAATTGATATGGGGGAGGATGTAAAGTATTCGATCAAAAGGGTGCGAAGAATCTTGCCCAACTCCTTAAGGAGATAAAACTTAGGGTCGCTCCTGCACCCAAGTGTTTCACTAGTTGGGCAAGTGGGTGCCTTGGGCATGCGAAAGCGCGAAGGGGCTTACCCAAGTATTAAGCAACCAAGATATTGGGGTGCACCATCATGAGGAACGCACCAAGGTTGGGGCACACCAATCCCAAGGGGTACGGTGGTTGAAAAACACATGGGTTCATTTGGGAGATTGAGTTCGCAAAGGCATGTGATGATTCATTTGGGAGATTGGGTCCACGAAGGGGCACGAGGATTCGTTTGGACACATGGGTTTGCGAAGGGGTGCGACACCCCCAAAGGATGTAACGATTCACAATGATGACCTTTGGAGTCCTTATAAGAGAACAAGGGAACACAACCAAGAGGGGTAGATTTGAAGACAAGGAGATAAAGATCAACTATATGATTCTGAGGTAGACTTAGACGAAGAGGTGTGAGCTCCCTTATGGACCCAATTTTCTCCACATGGGAGGACTTGTGCTGCATTCAGGTGATTATGTGGGAAGAGTTGGGGCAACCTTATTTTTGGCTGAGTTTGGGCGAAGTATTCTCACAGGTTTGAGGAGGCATGCTAGGAGACAAAACCATAGGTCTGTGTGAAGCCTTGCATCAGAGAAGACATGACAAGTCTACAGTTGAGGGCACGTTTGAGGTGTGACGCAGAAGGTTGTGGAGACAGTTGCGACATAGAGTCTTGGTGTGAAAAATCTGTGTATGAGTGTCTTGGTGAGGTGAGGCGAGTCGTGTGACTCTTCCCAATTATAAATCGATCCAGTAGTGCTTACATTGTAATTGTTTCACAATAAAAAATACTTAGCCGGATGTTAGGCACGATTTGAGCTACCCACACTATATCTATGTTTCTCTTGTTTTTTTCTCAAGTTTTCTCTTCATTCCATGGATGTATGATTATATATGACCAAGTGTTAATCTATTAACAATTGTCTAAGTATACAAGAATTGCACTAGAGTAGGAGTGTGACTCGTTGGTAGCCTGGAACAGAGCATGGGTATGATTTACGTGAAGAGGCGTAGTCCAGAAGAAGTATCCTCGGTGTTTCCAAGCAAGTAAAAGAGAAACGTCGCGGTGCCGCATGCCCTCAAGGGGTGCACGATCGAAAGATTTGGCTAGGCACACTATGGGGACATGACAATTATTATTTTAGCATATTGGTGGGCCTCTCAACCATTTAGTATGTAATCCATGGAATCCTCACTAATACAATAGATAATGAGAACAAAACACATAACTAAGAATTGAATGTAAATCTGTCAACAATCCACCAACATTGTACAAGTTTGGTCAAGCTCATCATTAAGATAATGCATAGTTTTTATTTGTTTCACATAAAATTATTTAATGATTATGTTTGGGATTAAAAACTCTATTAATCTTGGTAAAATTTTCTAACTTTTATGTTCTTGATTAAATTTAGATATGAACTTGCACAAAATGAACCTTATCAACATCACAAAACCTAAAATTGGGATTACAACAATGAGATTTGTGATTATGTTCATC
>ML825519.1:28896-65271 GCA_009831015.1 Picea engelmannii | reverse complement strand
GAATGTAACACCAAACAAATATTTGTTGGTGATGAACACTCTCTTAGTGTTGTAGAGTCTAGAATTGTTCAAGTAGATAATGGTCATTTCAATGATGTATTATGTGTTCCAAGTCTTTCTCACAACCTTCTATCAATATGTCACATCACTCATTCAGGTGAATGTAAAACAATAGAGTTTTTGTGATGTAGGAGCATCGTTGGCAAGCACGCAGAGGCAGGACCACTCAGCACGTGGGAGTTCTTCCAGAACTTAAACGTTGGCAGTTGCAGCCGATTTTGAAATCCTCCTTAACTTAGCACCGGAATTTACCTCTGGAGGCACGCCGAAACCAGTGCCAAAATTTACCCTTTGAGGCACGTTTTGAAAATCGCAAGCGGAGCAAGAGTTTCCATTACGGCTCTAGATTGAGACTGGTCTAAGATAGACATTAGATTAAGTTTTTAGAGTAGATAAGTAGGCAGGGGAAACCCTAAAAATCTCTCTGATTTAAATAGATTTTTGGTACGCCCAGATAGGGTTAGCTACAATACAGAGGGAGTAGCTGTAAGAGAAATGTGAGTTAGCAGGAGATCCCAGTTTTCAATGATTGTAAATTGAATGTATTTTGTAGCCGTTTTAGCACTTGTGAATATAACAGAGGGAAATTTGATCCAAATGCATGGTGTGTGAACTGTGTTTGCAATTTTCCTGTCGTTTCTGTTTTTATGAACAAGTCAATGAAACTGTTAATTATTTTTTAGTTTCAGTTGTTTCTCTTCATTTGAAGCTCTGCAAAGTGTGCATTGAGCCAGAGGGGAATGCAAGGAGATTAGGAGGAATTTCTATGTGAGAAATCCGCTTGGATCTGAGTTATCGAGATCCCCTATGCGCAAGGAGTGTGTGGGAAATCAAAGCTTGTATAAGGCAAAGATCAGGAGGAATAACACTTCAGATGAGTGTTATCTAGATCCAAGGATCCCATTTTCCAAGTAGAGCGAAGGCCGAGCCTTCGAGGGCTTAAGAAATCTTCTAAGTCTGAGAGATTAAAATCTCTGAAGGAGGAGCATTTTCACCCATTGGATCACGCTGGAGAACCAGCGGTCATCTAATCAAAGACAAGTACGCAAGCTTTAAGTTGCGTATGACCATGAGGGAGAACCCGTGAAGACTTGAACGGGTGGTGGAGAGCCCTCGATCAAGCGCCTCAAGCTTTTGCTAATTTGGTAACCAAGAGCACAAGGAGCAAGAATTGGGACTCTCGATTGGTGAAAGCCCGAAAAGATCGGAGTTGTTGGATCTTTGGGGGGCCTAGAGTCATTGATCTACAGTGAGGGGAGGTTTCGTGATTTCAGTGACCGGGAGGAGGAGTGAACATCTCCATGAAGCGTGAAGTCATGAAACGCGAAACACCGAAAATATTGTAGTCATCGACCAAAGGGAGACCTGGGCCGTAGATCTCGCGTCACCGCGATTTCGGCGATTGTGACCTGGAGAATTCAAGGAGCGTTGCAACCAAACCCCCGAAACAGTGAATCATGAAAGACCTTCACGTTAGAGCCAGTGGTCATGAGGGTGTGGTCACGTGAGTCGGGAAAAGGGGGGAGCTAACCTCTATTAGCCCATTAGATTTTGGGACTCAAAGGGGTCTGCGTAGGGGGACCGTTGCATTGGAAACACTGAAACGCGACGCGCCTACTAGGACTCGCCCTTTGAGCTAAGCTTGTGGTCATACCTATGGTCACGAGGAGTGAGTGCTTAGGTCTAGCACTAGTTTGTGCAAGAAAACCATAGACTAGATCTATGGACTTGGTGTTAAAGGTTCCAGGGCGGAACCAGGAGAGTCATTTTTGGCTCCAGAATCGGAGGTCCTGACCGAGAGGTCATGCAACCCCTAAGGAGGGATAGGGGGTCTGCATCAGGTGGTATCAGAGCTCGATTCTTCATCTGTAGACTTCAGGTGAAAGAGAAAATAAGGAGACAGAGAACTCGGATTGTACTCTGTGAGTGTAACAGGCAGTCAACACAATGTCGCCAAGGAGATGAGAGCCACCTTTAGCCAACCGTGTTGTGGAGAGGGAGATACAAGAGCTTCACGCTAGATTGGAAATAATGGAAGCATCACAGAGAAGAGCACATGACGCTGGAGACGTCAGTGATGCAGAAAGTGAAGAGGTTGAGGTTGAAGAAGCTGTAGGAGAGGAGGCTGCAGAAGAAATCTTGTTGAGAGCAGTTGCCAGATTGGGAGGCAGAGTTAAGATAGAGGTTCCCATGTATGAGGGAAATTTGTATGTGGAAGAACTGTTGGATTGGATAAGATCCATGGACAAGCATTTCGACTATGAGGATGTCGATGAAGAGAAGAAGGTGAAACAGGCAGTCACCAGGCTAAAAGGGCATGCAACACTGTGGTGGGACGAACTGCAGGCTGAGAGGAGAAGTGAAGGCAAGCAGAGGATACAGAGATGGGATAGAATGGTAGCCAAGCTGAAGTCTAAGTTCATACCCAAGGACTATAAAATCAATTTGTTCAGGAAGTTGTAGAACCTGAGACAAAAGGGGATGATGGTTAAGGAGTACACCGAGGAGTTCTACCGGCTGAACATCAGAACTGGGCAAAGGGAGAGAGATGAAGAAAAGGTTGCCAGATATATAAATGGCCTGAGATATGAAATCTAGGATGAGCTCAGTATGATGTCAGTAAGAACCATGGAGGATGCTTATCAGTTTTCATTGAAGGCAAAGGAGAAGCTGACCAAAAAACAAAGCCAACGAGGAAGAGGTAGAAGCTCGGTCCCAAGAAAAAGCAAGGGGTTTAACCGTGACAGAACATTTCAGTCTAAGGATGAGGTGGAGAAACCACACAATCACTCGGAACAAGGAGGAAGTTCCCGAGAAAGACAAGGTGGTGGAAGAAACTCTTCTAGAGGAAGAGGCAGAGGAGGAATAAGATGTTATGCCTATGGAAAGATAGGAAACATGTCTTGGGAATGCCCCGAGAAGAAGAAAGAAGGAGGAGGAGAAGCTCACATTTTAGAAGCACAGAGAAGAGGTGTTGAAGTAGAAGGAGCAGAGGATGGAGCATCCCCGATGTTGAGAAAAATTCTCTTAAAACCAGAGGCAAAAATTGAAAAGCCAGTGTAGAGAAACAATCTCTTAAGGACAGCTTGCAAGACTAAGGACAAATTATGCAAGGTGATCATTGACAGTGGGAGCAATGACAACTTAGTATCCACAGAGATGCTAGAGAAATTGGAGCTGAAGACAACTGAACATCCAAAGCCATACAAGGTCTCATGGTTGCAAAAAGGACACCAGGTAATGATTACTAAACAATGCCTAGTTGAGATTAAAATAGGAGGTTATAAATATGAAATCCTATGTGATGTAATTCCCATGGACGTATGCCATATTCTGTTGGGAAGACCGCGGCAGTTTGACAGAAATGTCATTCATGATGGGAGGAAAAATACATATACATTGGAGAGGAATGGTAGAACACGTATGTTGCTACCAATAGAGGAGAAGAGAGTGAAAGAGGAAGCCAGCACCGACATACTTCTCATGAGTGGGAAGGAACTCCTGAAAGAGGTCAAGGAAGAGCAGCAGATGTAGTTTGTTGTGGTAAGGAAACCCATAGTTATCCTTACAAGTACATCAATGGATGATTTTCCTGAGGAAGTTCAGGAACTATTGGATAATTTTGTTGATATAGTGGTGGATGAGATACCAAACTCATTGCCACCCATCAGGAGTATCAGTCATCATATCGACTTGATACCAAAAGCAAGTTTGTCGAACAAAGCAGCATACAGACTGACACCTCGAGAGAATGAGGATGTGAAGAACCAAGTCCAAGAGTTGCTAGACAAGGGTTTGGTCAGAGAGAGTTTGAGCCCATGCGTAGTACCAACTGTGTTGATTCCAAAGAAAGATGGAGGATGGAGAATGCGCACAGACTCGAGAGCCATAAAAAATATCACCATCAGGTATAGATTTCCTTTACCGAGAATGGATGATTAAATGGATTGCTTAAGTGGAGCAAATTTATTTTCTAAGATAGATTTGAAAAGTGGATATCACCAGATCAGGATGAGAGAAGGTGATGAATGGAAAACAACCTTTAAGACAAATGAAGGTATGTATGAGTGGTTGGTTATGCCACTTGGCTTAACAAATGCCCCGAGCACTTTTATGAGGCTGATGAACAAAATTCTAAAAGATTTCATTAGAAAATTTGTAGTTGTATATCTGGACGATATACTAATATTTAGCAGGACTAAAGAGGAGCATTTGAGGTACCTAACGTTAGTAATGAGGAGGCTACAACAGGATAATTTGTTGATAAATCTGAAGAAGTCCTCTTTTATGAAGACAAAACTCATTTACTTGGGTTTTTTAATCTCTTCAAATGAACTGAAGATGGATCCAGAGAAGTTCAAAGCGATCATAGAGTGGGCGTCACCAAGAAGCGTGTTCGAGGTAAGGAGCTTCCATGGATTAGCAAGCTTCTATAGGAAGTTCATCAGAGACTTCAATGGAATTTGTGAACCAATGATGGATACAGTGAAGAAGAAGAAAAAGTCGTTTAAGTGGATAGAGGAGGCTGAAAGGAGCTTCAATATACTAAAGGAGAAGATAACAGAACGATCGATTCTGGTCTTGCCGAATTTTGAAAAGACATTTCAGGTAAGATGTGATGCAAGTGGAGTTGCAATAGGAGCAGTTTTGAGTCAAGATAAGAGACTTGTTGCCTATTTCAGTGAGAATTTGAATGAGACTAAGAGGAAATTCTCCACATATGACAAGGAGTTTTATGCCATAATTCAAGCCTTGAAGAAATGGAGGCATTATCTTGTCCCACAAGAATTTGTCTTGTATAGCGATAACCAAGCTTTACAATTCATAACCAGACAAGAAAGGTTGAATCAGAGGCATGCAAAATGGGTTGAATTTATGAAAAATTTTACTTTTGTCATAAAACATATTGTTGGGAATGCTAACAAGGTTGTTGATGCATTAAGCAGGAGATGTTTGATTCGACAGGAATTCCAGGTGAAGACCTTGGGATTTGAATACCTTAAGGATATGCATTGTGATGATACATACTTCAAGGAAGCATATGAAGCATGTACAAACCCTGTGTTGAGAGATAGAAGTCAGTGGACAGAGTACATGATTCAGGAAGGACTGTTGTTCAGAGGAAATCAGTTGTGCATGCCAAGATTCTCAATGAGGGATAATCTTCTGAAGGAGAAGCACAGTGGAGGATTGGTTGGACATTTCGGCCATGATAAAAAAATTTCACATTTGAGAAGTTCATGCTATTGGCCAGGTATGAGAACAGAGGTGATAAAATTTGTAAACGAATGTAGAATCTGCCAACATGCAAAGGGGAAAAGACAGAACATTGGATTGTATCAACCATTGCCAATACCAGAGAGACCTTGGGATGCAATAAGCATGGATTTTGTGTTGGGATTGCCAAGAACACAAAGAGGATTTGATTCCATATTTTTGGTAGTGGATAGGTTTTCAAAGATGGCACATTTCATCCCATGCCAGATGACCAGTGATGCAACACATGTTGCAAATCTGTTTTTCAAAGAAGTTGTGAGACTTCACGGCCTACCCAGGAGCATTGTCTCGGATAGAGACACAAAATTTGTTGGTCACTTTTGGAGGACGTTGTGGAAGAAGATGGGGAAATATTTTTCCTTCATCTCATCTTATCACCCTCAAACAGATGGACAGACTGAGGTGGTAAACATAAGTTTGGGAAATTTAATGAATTTAGTCATTGAGCATCATAATCAGTGGGATCATATTCTGCCACAAGCAGAATTTTCCTACAATGACTCACCAAACAGGAGTACTGGAAGGAGCCCATTCCAAATACTATATGGAATGCAACCCAGGGGAGTGTCTGAGTTGAGAGACTTGGAACAAGGTGAGATCAGAAGCGCTGGAGCAAAAGATTTTGTTGCTGAGATGCAAAAACTCCATAGCCAAATCAGAGAACGGTTACAGAGTTCTAACTAGAAATACAAGCACAGATCTGATCAGCATCGCAGGGAACTTCAATTTGAAGTAGGAGATCTGGTTGTGGCACATCTTAGGAAGGAAAGGTTCCCTAGGGGAACATATAACAAGTTGAAGATGAAGAAGATAGGACCCTGTAAGATCTTGAGGAAGTTTGATGCAAACGCCTATGAGATTGAGCTACCAAATGGTGTGGGCATTTCGCCCATATTCAATGTTTCATACCTGTATCCTTACAGGAAAGATGACACAAAAGGATCAGAAGGTCAAGGAAAGATTCAGTGGGAGAAACAGATGCCTGTGGTAGAAAATCCATAGATAGAGAAATTTGTGGATCAGAGGATTGGCAAGAAGACCATAAGGGAAACCTATTTTGAATATCTGGTCAAATGGAAGGACACCCAATCGAAGATGCCAATTGGGAAAACGAAGTTGCCATCCAGAAGCTAGGAAAATCAGTGCAGGAGTCCATGAATTTTTGTCAAGGGGAGTATGATGCATGAGCATCGTTGGCAAGCGCGCAGAGGTAGGACCACTCAGCAAGTGGGAGTTCTTCCAAAACTTCAACGTTGGAAGTTGCAGCCAATTTTGAAATCCACCTTAACTCAGCGCTGGAATTTACCTTTGGAGGCACGCCGGAACCAGTGTCGAAATTTACCCTTTGAGGCACATTTTGAAAATCGCAAGCGGAGAAGGAGTTTACATTACGGCTCTGGATTGAGACTGGTCTAAGATAGCCAGTAGATTAAGTTTTTAGAGTAGATAAGTAGGCAGGGGAAACCCTAAAAATATCTCTGAGTTAAATAGAGTTTTGGTACGCCCAGATAGGGTTAGATGCAATACATAGGGAGAGTAGTTGTAAGAGAACTTCGAGTTAACATTAGATCCTAGTTTTCAGTGATTGTAAATTGAATGTATTTTATAGCCGTTTTGGCACTTGTGAATATAACAGAGGGAAATTTGATCCAAATGCATGGTGTGTGAATTGTGTTTGCAATTTTCCTGTCATTTCTGTTTTTACGAGCAAGTGAATGAAACTATTAATTATTTTTCAGTTTTAGTTGTTTCTCTTCATTTGAAGCTCTGCAAAGTGTGCATTGAGCCAGAGGGGAACATAAGGAGATCGGGAGGAATTTCTCTGTGATAAATCCGCTTGGATCTGAGTTATCGAGATCCCCTAGGTGCAAGGAGTGCATGGGAAATCGAAGCCTTTATAAGGCAAAGCTCAGGAGGAATAACACTTTAGATAAGTGTTATTGAGATCCAAGGATCCCATTTCCCAGGAAGAGCGAAGGCTGAGCCTTCGAGGACTTAGGAAATATTCTAAGTCTGAGAGATTAAAAGCTAAGAAGGAGGAGCGTTGTCACCCGTTGGATCACGCTGGAGAACTAGCAGTTGTCTAATCAAAGACAAGTACGCAAGCTTTATGTTGCGTATGACCAAGAGGGAGAACCCGTGAAGACCTGAACGGACGGTGGAGAGCCCTCGATCAAGCGCCTCAGGATTTTGCTAATTCGGTAACTGGGAGCACAAGGAGAAATATCTGGGAATCTCGATCGGTGAAAGCCCGAAAATATCGAAGTTGTCAGATCTTCGAGGGGCCTAGAGTCGTTGATCTGCAGTGAGGAGAGGTTTCGTGATTTCGGCGACCGAGAGGAGGAGTGAACAACTCCATGAAGCGTGAAGTCGTGAAACGCGAAACATCAAAAAGATTGTAGCCGTCGGCCAAAGGGAGACCTAGGTTGTAGATCTCGCGTCACCACGATTTCGGCGATTGTGACCTAGAGAAGACGAGTAGCATTGCAACCAAACGCCCGAAACAACGAATCGTGAAAGACCTTTGTGTTAGAGCCAGTGGTCACGAAGGTGTGGTCACTTGAGTCGGGAAAATGGGGGAGCTAATATCCGTTATCCCATCGGATTTCGGGACTCAAAGGGGTCTGCATAGGGGGACTGTTGCATTGGAAACCCTTAAATTCTGAAACGCGACGTGCCTGCTAAGACGTGCCCTTCGAGCTAAGCTCGTGGTCGTACCTACGGTCATGAGGAGTGAGTGCTTAGGTCTAGCCCTAGTTTTTGCGAGAAAACCACATATCGGATCAGTGGACTTAGTGTTAAAGGTTCCAGCGTGGAACCAGGAGAGTCATTTTTGGCTCTAGAATCGGAGGTCCTAACCGGGAGATCACGCAACCCCTAAGGACGGATAGGGGGTCTGCATCATTTTGCCACACCAATTTCATGTAATTAAGGATTTAAAATATCCTAAGCATGTTCTAGCAACTCAAATTATTGATGATATTACCAAGTTGTACAAATTTGACAACTTTGGATCATCATTTTTTCCATCATTTGTTATTGCTCACAACAATTATTTGAGCAAAATTTGGCATGAGTAGTTTGGTCATCTAAACTATTTCTCTTTGCAGCAACTATATAATCAAAATAAGGTGGCTAGTCATCCTCTCATTTCTTATAGAGATGGTGTTTGTGTCAGTTGTGTTCTCATCAAACATCATCATGATAGTTTTGACAAACGTGCCTCTTGGCACACCTCACCCCCCCTGCAAGTTGTTCATAGTGATTTGTGTGGTCCACTTCCTTCTCCTTCTTTCTCTGGGTTCAAGTTCTTCTTAAATTTTATTGATGACTTCTCCAGACATACTTGGGCTTATTTCTTGAAACTTAAGAGTGAAATTTTTGGCATGCTTTTGGCCTACAGGGCCCTTGTAGAAAAACAATCTAGACATCAATTGCAGAGGTTAAGAACAGATAATGGTGGAGAATATGTTAACAACAAACTCACAACTTATTGCACTGCAAGGGGGATTCAAATACAACATAATGTTCCATATACATCACAACAAAATGGTGTTGTTGAGAGAAAGAACGGTACATTAAAGGAAATGGTGAATTGTATGGTCTAATCTAAGGGATTACGTCTTCATTATTGGGAGAAAGCCATAAATTGTGTAAATTACATAGTAAATCACACTCCCACAAAGGCTTTAAAAAACACAACATTGGAATAAGCATGAACTAAAATTAAGCCAGATTTAAGCCACTTTCATGTATTAGGTAGTGAAGCATAGGCTCACATTCCTAATGAGAAAATGAAAGCATTACAACCTAAAAGTGAGAAGTGCATTTTTGTTGGTTATTTTGAAGATGTCAAAGGTTACATACTTCTTCAACCTCATTCCAATGAAATAATTATTTGAAGAGATGTTAATTTTGATTAAAAGCTCTTGGCTTGCGAGCCTAATTCAATGTTTGTGAGATCTTCAACCTACAAGCTATCTTCAATGTTTGTGCCATCTTCTAGTCTTATTTTGATTTCTTCTTAAGATGATGAAATCAAGGATGAAATTCCACCTTCACCTGCTCACCTTCCTCCAAATGATTCCATTGAACCTGAACTTGCACTAGCACCACCACTTCCCAAATGGGTTCATTCAACAAGAGAAGCAGTTGGTGATCTTGTTGGTAATCCTACAGATTAGTGTTTTACATGTTCACAGTTCTAGAAAGTCTCCTCTCTTTTGTCTCAAGTTTCATAGACTCGTGATCTAGACACATTTACAGAAGCTATTGGCCATCCAAATTGGGACACAACAATGAATGAAGAATATTGTTCCTTAATTGTGAATGATACTTGGCATCGTGTACCTCTTCCAAAAGGAAGAAACTTGTCAAACGTAAATCGGTGTATAGAACTAAGTATGCTTTAGATGAAAGTGTTGAAAGATATAAGGCCCAATTAGTTTCCAAAGGATTCTTTCAAGTTGAAGGAATTGACTACAATGAAACATTTTCCGTTGTATCATGTTATCGCAGGATTTGTACTTGTGCAAAGCCTGCCACAAGTCCCCAAATATTGCATAACAATGGAAGATCCTACCACTGCCACCTTAGTTAGAACTTCCCTCATTTTAGTGATGGAAGAGGTCCACCACAAGGGAGGCTTTCCTAGTGACCTCAAGGGATCAAAGTAGCAAGTATAGTAGCCAATCCTATTTCCCCCTCTCTTGATCACCTAAATATTGCTCTAGGTCAAGGTAGTAGAAGAGGCATGAAGTTGTTTGAGTACCTTCCCAGAACAAGAGCACTTTATAGCATATATATGATTATTTCCAAGTCCAAACATGTAATTAATACCTCTTTAGACACTAGACAATGTAGGTAGCACTAGTTGTTGTAAATTTGCAATAGTAAAAAATAATATCACATCAGTAAATGATTTTCAATAGCAGCAACAATTAATGCTTAGAAATACAACAATTGACCATTAAAACTTAGCATTCATTCACTAGAACAATATTCAATTGTAAGATGGAATTTCTCAATGACTTAGGCCACCTTTACAAGAGTGTATGCAGAAAATTAGAGTGTTATCAGATAGTTGTAACAAACTTTATTAACAACAACAATATATTTAGTAAGTTTGTAGGTGTTAGTGTTAGTAAAATTAGTAGAGAGCTTGAGAGAGTTGAAAGAAAGAGTTTGTTGATCAAATCACCATGAGAAAGCTTTAAAACCAGTTCCTTTAAAGGGTTATGGAGTCTTATAACAATAAATGCAACTAAGATTGGGTGATGGACTACTTGAAACCAAGAGGTAGGATTCAAACTCTAAGGTGCTAGCACATTAGGGCCTTAGCGTTTGAATCTTAGGGAGAAGGAATTCTAGGGTGCAAGCACATTTGGGCCCTAGAAACTGTTTCTCCCTTCTTGTAGCATCAACTAGGTAAAAATAGAAAGTCTAGGGATAAAATCCTAAATTGATAGCACTTTAGAGCTTTAGGAGTCTAACCCTAGCAGGGATTCCTTCAAAAATTTTGGACAAAATTACCTTGTGAGAGGAAGAAAAACTTATGTTCCTCTCTAGGGTTTCACCAAGCAAGACATCTAGCATGAACTAGCAAATTTAGCATGAAACATAATAGCATAAGAATAAAATTGCAGAAAATTCACTTACTTCACCAAGATACAATGAGATAAAACCCTAATTTGCATAAAATTCCATCCAAAATCAACAAAGAGAATCCACAGTTGACCTTCCAAGCATAGCAAATAAGTGTAGAAGAACTACTAACTACCCCAATAGGGAAAAAATTTCATAAGTTAATCTCACAAAGGTGAGAAGTGATGATCCAAAAATGAAATGAGGATTTCCTTTTTATATGAGGTAACCTCAACATAGTTAGTCCACATAATTTGTCAACAACAAAATAAAAGTGGGGTTGGCCCCTTAATTTTCCTCTACATAATGCCAAAATACAAAATACATAAATAAAACCTTTAAAAGGGTGACGTAATGCTCAAATATGAGACGTCAAGGCTCGAGGAGTGAAACGTTAGGCCTCCAAAGGATATGTGGCATGCTCCAATATGCAACGGTGTGAAGCAAGGTGTCCTCTCACCCCAATCCATGTCAAATCATCTCTGGAACCACAAAATCCATCAAACCCTAGCCCCAAAAGGTGTCGTCAAGTCTAGAGGGTGACGTCAAAGGCCACATCCAAGTGCAAGAGGAGTGAAATCTCATCCCCAAGTGATGCCAAGGTGCCTCCAAAGGAAACTTCCTATATCCTATGTGCACAAGAGCTCTTGGGTATTCTACCTAGCCTATGGGCTTCTAGCCCATATGAGTGGCATAAAGACCAATATTGCTCAAACCAAGCCCATTTTCCCATCGTCCAAGGTCCTGAGGATGTGAGAGACACTATCTCAGGATGGTGAGTCATCGGATGACCCATTATTCTCCATCACACGTGCCAAAGTCCTGTAATAAAGGCACAATGTCCTGGGCACAACCCAAGATGCCCCTCAAAGAACCATGTCAGGGCCACTAAAAAAAAGCAGAATATAAGACAAGGTAAACCAAATTTCATAAGAAATATCAATCCTTATAACATGTAAAGTAAGTTGCAACCTAAGACATAATCCATGTAAGATAATTCACCTCAATATCCCCTTCAAGTATCACACCGGCCAGGACCCCATGTGAGTTACCAAGTTTAAGTATGGGAGGGTCTTCATCCAACCCTATTAGGTGTGTCACCTAGACATGAAATAAAATAACCCAGGTAGAAGGGATAGGTCCCAAGAGTGACAAGGGAAAGTAAAAAACCACCAAGAGTAAGTGTGAAAGTGATATGGTTTAGGGCTTACTTCATGGCTTATGGTATCCATTTCTATGAGTACCTTTGTAGAGAAGCGCTTGCTTTCTTGAGATACTCTTCTCTCGGTACTTTTTGCATTATGAACCCCTTATTTTCCTTTTGATACCTAGTTATCATTTACAAGTCCCATTTATAAAGTTTCAAGCTTCATTCCTTTACTTTTTACTAGGTAGTAGTCCTTTATGATTGGTGCATTCATTCACATCCGAACATGGGAGATTACCATTAGAGGGGGTAGATATCAAGCTAGTATGAGGATTTTATGGTGGCCTTTATAATTTAGCAATAACATATACATAGAGAAGTTGCATGAACCTCTGTACCTTTAGCCCCTTCTTTTCATGAGAGAGTGGACCATAGTTGAAGTTTAGGATGTGTGAAGGGATTTAAGATGGAAGGTGTTAAGTATGACAGGGAATATAACATTACCCTTGGGAGGGCCCCCCCAATATTACCCATTTTTCCCTAGGCAGTGACAACATGAGACTAGGGCACAAAAGTTGACCACCAAGGTGAAACAAGGCAACTGACACAATTTTATGAACCAATGATCCATTATCCAACTTCAACCAAAGATCTTCATCCACATGCTCGATAAATTAAGCACAACACTTTGCATGAAAGAAGGACTAATATACCTCATGGTGACAATGGTTTACCTTCTCCCATACTCTGGTTTTCTTGGATGTTATGAGCCTTGGTTGATCCAGCTGGGAGGAAAATGAGGGGGGTTGTTGGGATACCATTTGTGAACATTTTAATCATCATCATCATGGTGTATATCATGTTCTCCATTGCAGGCCTCGAGACATGATCTCCTCTAGTTACCCCTAGGCATTGGGGGTAACATAGCCAAAACGAATTCCATATTCCTTGTTCTATCCCTTGTTGCCTCACATAGATGGGAGGTCCATCAAATGGATTTCAAGTCTACCTTCTTGCATGGGGATTTGCAAGAATAAATTTGCATGGAACAACCTCCTTGTTATGTTCAAAATGACTCTAGCCTTATTTGTCGCCTTAAGAAATCTCTCTATGGTCTTAAGCAAGCTCCTCAAGCTTAGTATTCTAAAATGGATAGCTTTCTTCTTGACACCAATTTGTCTAGATGTCATTTTGACCCCAATGTTTTCTTGATATTATGGTAGTTGTGGGAGGTATTTACCTCCATGTTTAAACCTGACGAGAATAGAATATTCTAGGAAGCAAGAAGAAACCCTAATTAGTTGGCTAATAACCCTAGAAGACAAGTCGGCTCAAGAGGATAATTTGTATTAGGTTATTAGCCTCCAAGAGAAGAAGTCGGCTAAAGGAATTATTATATACCAAGTAAATAGGCACCCAGAATGAGAAGTCGGCCCGGGCATTTTGCCAGTTTTAGTATAAATACAGGAGGCCAATCTTCATTCTGGTAGGCATTCTCAGAACTGCAGAAGCAACACTTGTGTGCGCTGCAGTTGGCCAGTTTGTGCGCAAGTTTGGAGGAGAGTTGTCGTTGCAGCTAGCAGATTTTGGTTTTGGCCCGGACTCTCTCTTGGTTATGGTTTGGAATCTCTGATTAGATCTTGTTACTCTTGTTTGGTGCATTATCCTTGGAGAGAGGTGCACTATCTTGTTTGGCTATCTAACCTAGGGTTTGCTTCTTGAATGATTCTCTGTCAAGGTTAAAGTGCTCGGGGGTGGCTTCAACCTATGGTTGGGTGACAATAGTGATATTTTCTATGGTTAAACGAGCACATCCATCATATTCTAACAGATTAAGGGCCCACACCTCCTTCATTTAGTCTAACCACTGGAAGGGAGCATAGCCATAAGGATACTAAGCTCATTGAAGCACTGTCACTAGTGTTACTAGCAGGTGCAGTTGCAGAAACCCTAATCCTTTCGTTGAGGCACCTTAAGTGAAGGGATTGACCTAATTTCTGGATAGACTAGTGCACCCTAGCCTAGCGCATCTCCTGGTACTCTCAGCAAGCTAAGACGTCAAAGTTGAGTTTTTGGTCAAATCTAGGGTTGACCAAGTCAAAGGCAACCATGACTTACTCTATGAAGTCAGAAAACAAGTTAGATGGGGCTTCTAACTTCAGAGCATGGAAGACAAGGATTGATCTCATGCTTGCCAAGAATAAAGTGTTGGATATCGTGAAAGGAAAGATTGTGGAACTAGAGTTTGAAGAAGGAAAAGAAAAGGAACTGCAGAACATTGCAGTTATGGAGAAGTTCAAAGACAATGACATCAATTCCATGAGTATCATAGTGGATTCTATAAAATACCACCTGGTACCCTACATCTCCCATCCTGATTCGTCTAGGAAGATGTACGATTCCCTAACAAACCTCTTCTCAGTCAGAAACATTGGACAAGTAATGAGTCTGAAGAATGAACTTTGTGACATGAAGATGAATGATGATGACATCATAACATCGTACTTTGTGAGAATCTCTTAGTTAAGAGATCAACTACAAGCTATTGAAGAGATCATTTCAGAGAAGGAATTGGTAAACATAGTACTCAATGGTCTTCCCAAGACATGGGATGCATTTTCTGCAAGCATGAACACAAGGATGGAGTATCCTACATGTTACCCATGATTTTGGTCATCATGATGGTGTATTGATGATGGTGAACTCGGGCTCCTCATAAGAACTTTCTCTAGAGAAAACTGACATTCATCTCTTCTCAGAAAACTCACTTTTGAAGAGAGTTCGCAGGTTGCTAGTATACCAAGGTGCGAGAATGACCCATTCTCGCAGGCTGCCTTAAGCCAGGGTGTGAACTTCTCGCACTGTGTTACATAGCTAGGGTGCGAACCTTCTCTAAAGCTTGGAAAAAGATGAATTCTCGATGGTTCTAGAAGAATGGGTTGGCATTCGAATGGTTATCCTTGTACTGGATTCCTTGATATTGTGGGATCATTCTTATCCAAGTAACCATCTCATTCTCTCCTATATATTGATGGAATTCTCATGGAAAAGGTTAAGCAAGATTCATTGGAGAATTGGTGAAAAGATTGTGTGAAGGACCTAGCTTGAACAGGAGCTTGGAGACTCTAGCAAGTCTATCAAGAGGATTTGATCTTCTTCATACAAGGATTGAGCAAGTGTGTGTGTTGGAGCCAAGAGCCACTGAAAGGGAGCTTGCGACATCAAGGCGACCAGGTTGTAATGTTCTACTTTCAATTAATATGATACAGTGGCATGTCCCTTTCCCATAAAGTTATTCTCACTTTATTGTGTAATTCCTTGATCATACACATAAGTTGACAGTTGAATATGTTTTTCTATCTTCACTTTGGTTCGTTTGTGTTGTCTTGGTCTTGACTTCACGAGAGCACCGGAGCGAAGCGGAAGAAACAGAGACCCTAGGAAGAGATACAAAGGTATGTTACTTGTTCCTCCCTACTAGCTAATTCAATGGTCAAAACTTAGGGAAAGAGTCATGTCCTGTCCTGTTTTGTTCTAGATCTAGGTGGATCTAGGGAGATCTGTTAGTGTCCGCACCTACCGATTAGTCTGATAACAAAATTGGCGACTCCACTGGGGAGATAACCCGTGTTCTTTGTGGTTTTTGGTATTTTTCCTTGGCCATTTTCTCTTGTCTTACCTTTCTCCATTCATATCAATCTCTGAGTCTTCAGGATACCCTGATAGACCCTCTGGGTCCAGAGGCCTTTTCAAATTTTGTGTCTTTTTCCAAAAATTTGACTAGTTTCAGACATTCTCGCACTGCACTCCACAGCAGCCTGCGAGAACATACTGAGTTCGCACCCTGCCTTTAGGTTCAGTGCGAGGTTCTCACACTTTGCTCAAAGCTCACCTGCAAGAATCACCTATTCTCGCACTGTGTAACACTCTCAGCCTGTGAACCCATTTTTTCACAATTTTTGCTTTAAGACTTTGGCATGATCAACTGCCCAAATCATCATACATGCCTAACTAGACCTTTGTTGACCTTTGGTTGATGTTCTCTTGTCTTCGTTTTTGTGCACGAACAGTCTTAAGATTTCAAAGGCTCTTCCTGTCACTTTTGTCTTGACTTTCATTTCTTAACTTTTCTCTGCAAAGATATACTCTCTAATTTTGGAATTTGAGTGTGCTTGATTGGTTAAGGACCGGTGATCGGTTGAAAGTTAAGTTTCTTTGTCTTTATCATTTGCTCATTGTTTGAAAGGTCATTTTGCTCATGCAATTGAAAAGACAAGTTTGGTTTGCTTGTTATTTTTGTTTCCATTGAAAGAGTGTTTTGGGTTTTTATCTATTGCTTGATCAATGGTTTTTTTATTTTCTGCACTCTCATCATCCGGGTGTAGGTCCTTTTTGAAAAGTGAACAAACATTTTTCTTTCAAAAGCATGTTTCGTCTTCGAAAGCATTGAAAATCCATTGTTGAAATTATTGAAAAAGAAACAATAGAGAATTATTATTTCTTGCGTGATTTGTTGTAATTGCATTTTTAAAGGAAATTGTGTCTTGTAGTTCAAGTTTGATCCGAAAAACTTCTCTTTCCCTCCCATACATAGGATTCATTGAACGAAAATTGATATATTTCATTCTCATCTATGCATCGTTGGGTCAGAGTCTTATACAACATCAGTTTCATCTCTGCTTCCTTTGAGTAGCAATAGCCCTTAATAACACTGTGCAATCATAAAATTTAACTAGTAACTCTTTTCTAGGGCTCTATTACGCCAACACTTAGCTAGGCTAGCGCTTTGGAGTAGGAAGAGAGATACACTCTCCAAAGCACAAAACACACAATAACATCTTGTGTTAAGGAGTGTTAAATTCCATTTGCAACATCTTGTCCTGGGAAGCCCTTCTCACACAAGGGTCAAACACGAGGTCACATTGATATTGGTAGAGTTACTCACCCTGCTTTGTTGATATCGGTGTAGAGATTGCACGTATTACGGGGATCACTCGGAGGTATACCCACAATGATGAGTGGAAGCCTTTTGAGTTGATTTCGGGCTAGATACACTGCCCTTGCGTGTGGATCGGACTGTCGACTGTCCCCCCAGGCTTTATTGTTGTTGGTGGTAGCCTTAGTGGCCTATCTTTCTAGGTTTTTACACGAGGTGAATGTGAAGGGGAAAGTCTTCATGGTACCTGGAATCGACGTTGACCAAACTCACTCGGGCTCCTTGGAGGGTACACCCACAATTATGTGTCGGAGCTTGCACCAGGGTGTAAGTTCGTTAAGCAGGTCGTCAGCGTAACTTTTCCACCCTAGCCCAACCCCTTCTCGTCTCGTTGTTGCGACGTTGGATTTCATCACTAACTAGTAGCTTCGGAATTAGAAGGTCTTGTTTGCTTGGTGTTGCTTCCTAGATTTTGTTTACTAGCACGTACTGTTTGTTTATCAAAGTTGACCATAGGATTTTCTTCGTGAAGTTTTTCACTCGGTTACAATATCTCCTCCACGTCGTTCACGTAGAATGCAGGGTTTATCTCCAAAGCATTTGGAAGGTTCTCAACCCTTGCCTACCAGTACACCTGAGGTCTCTCCTCGGCAAAGTGAAGTCCCAGTCGTCACCACGCCTCAAGTGGAACGAACTGATTCTCTCAAACATTTTAGAATCACCAATACTCTAGAGGACTTTCGACTTCACCCTGATTCTGAGCGACCATTTATGCGACTAAATTCTTTCGGAGACTTAGTTGTTACATCTTCTGGATCACCAGTTGGACCCTTTCCCAGCATAGAAGGCCAAGATCTTTTTTGGTCTACAGGTGTTTTTCGACGGGACCTTTTTGGTCCAGGCTCACCTGTGATTTCCGAAATCACCCCACCTGTGATTTCCGCAATCTCTAGTCCAGAGACAGTACCGTTTACTACCGCCTATCACTTTAGTATCCCTATTGAAATGGCCCATCAAACAGATACTACGAGTGTTCCAATCGGGTTTACTGCGGTTAGTCTCACTCCCATCAGCACACCGCGAACGCCTAACGTCACTTTGACACTACCACCTGGATACCGTGCGTTGAATGCTTCCAATCCCACTCCTGCGCAAAATCCATTCAGCTCTCCTAGTGGTCCTTCTTCTTCTGGGCACCCTCTTCCTGGTTTTATTCCAACACTTCCTCAATTTCCTTTTGGAAGACCTTCCTTGTCTTCTACTGGCAGTCTTAATCCTAGTGGCACTATTCCGTCATTCACACCAAATTACTAGATTCCCGTCGGTGGACAATTTCACCAAGGTGGCATGACACAACCCCCTTTCAGTGGGAAAATTCCTATTGGCACACAAGTCCCAATTGGAACACTGCCCCCAATTGGAACACCACCTTCGATGGGAGGATCGACCCCACCTTTTGGACAAAACATACCTTCGTCCTTGGCCCAATATTGGAATCAGTTGATACAACATCCTCCTCAATCGACTGGGGAGCAATAGTTTCCAGCTGCGTCCGTAATACCCCCTAGTATGGGCCAACCATATCTCGGTTCGTTCAATCCTATTTGGGGCTCGACTGCTCAAACTCAAGTCCCTGCTCCAGGGTACAATCCTATGAGCTACTATCCTCTTCAACCACCACCGAATCTGCCTGGGTCTTCACATTATATGCAGACTGCATATGGTCCTACTGGTTTGCCGACAGGGCTTCCTCCCCAAAGCCACCAGTACCTGCAGGTGAATCAACAGTTACCCTTTATCGCTACTTTGGATCTTCCAGATTTGTCAAGGATTTTAAATGATCCAATTCGTCACTCTCCCCAATGGCCTGCTATCCCAGCCAAGCTACCATCGGACATTCCTAAATTCGACGGGAAAGCAGGAGAGGACCCGAATAATCACGTTATGACTTTTCACCTATGGTGTTCATCCAACTTGTTGATGGATGACTCTATTCGTTTACGTCTTTTTCAACGAACCCTCACAGGTTCTGTTGCGAAGTGGTATATAGAATTTCCATGAGGTTTCTTCTCTGACTTCAACACCCTAGCTATGGCTTTCCTCACACACTACCAGTTACCGATTCGTTATGACACGGGGACCGAGATTTTGACTTCTTTTAAACAGAACAAAGCCACTCATATATCCGATCACATTCATGAGTGGTGACGGAGACGACGTCTCATTAAAATTGAACTCCCCGATCAGTTGTTGGAAGAATGGTTCACAAAATCATTTGTGAATGACATCAGTTGTGACATTTCCATGGGTGGAGTAGTCACGGAAGGACAGGCCATAATTCGTGCTCAATATCTTGACCTCGTTTGCTCACAAATGGTTACCCTTTACGATTTACTACTTGACTTACCTCATCCTTCTACTTCCAGCACTTCAACTACTCCAGCTGCTTCACATGCAGCTGACGGTGTGATTTGCACTTTCCAGGCCCAACCACATTCCGCCTCAAGCACAAACCCCAAACCTACTTCTTCTAATGTTCAAAATGCTCCGTCTCCTGCCCCTCCCACCGGCAAGACTTCTGAGGTAAATGCAGTTCAATCTACCCCAACCGGTAAAAACAAATCCAAAAAGGAAAGGGGTAAGAATAAGGAGGGAAAAAATACTTCCCAAGCAGAGCAAACCAAAACTACCCCTGTTGACGATCGGGATAAGCGCAAACCACGATACCCTTTTCTTATCTGTGGTGATGATCACTACACGAAGGATTGTCCATGACGCGTCGAGGTCACTAAGTTCCTTCAAGGAGCTCCAAAACCACCTGCTCCGGTCGTTTTGTCCCAACCCTTCCCATCTCAACAACAGACTCAGTTGGTCATTCATGACCAACCCTCATCTTCTACTACATCTTATGTCTTGATTTGTACTGGCGATCCAAAGCAAAACAACATTGCCCTCACCACTCGAGCCAAAGATTATTCTCCCTCTAAAGAGAAGGTTGATGATCTACCTCCTTCATCGGTCCAACCCTCTCCCGCGACTCCACCTACCAACGGTCCTCTTCATCTCGAACGACCGAGCCTCGACACAGTTCTTCGACCCCCCCCAAAGGGCGTCGTTCAGAAATCGGCTTTCAATCCTCATGCTCGTGCTGCCCAGAACTACAACATTGTTGAAGATCTAGCCCAAGCACCTTCTGCGATGTCAGCCCTTGAAGTCCTTCAAAGTTGTCCCACGCAACAGAAGGCACTATTGAAATCTATTGGTGGAATCGACCCGACGGATACGAATTTAATAATCTTTGACTTGGAATATCACATTCCAAGGTTACCCCCTAAACTCACGTTCCAGATCCAAGTGATTGTCTCTGACAAAAACATTTGCCGAACCGTTATCGACAAGGGTGCCTCGACGTGTGTCATGTCTCTTACTTGCTGGAAAGCCATTGGTTCTCCCCCTTTGAACGAATCCCAGAACACTCTTAAAGCCTTCAATGGCTCTGGTTTTAAGCCCTACGGTGTCCTTCCTTCATTCCCCATCACGCTAAAAGGAAAAACGGTCCAAGTTGAAGTGGAAGTCTTCGACACTCCCCTTGATTACAATCTTCTGCTTGGCCGCAGCTGGATCAATTCCATGCACGCAGTCGTGTCGACCCTTTTCCATGTGGTACATTTCCCACATCAAGGGAAGGTCGTCACTGTCGACCAATTAGCCTTCTTTAATTCCGATACCCGTAATGGCAATGTACCGTTTATCACTAAATCCCCACCGGGTTATGAGAACGTCGGTGTAGGCCTTATCAAAGACTCTTCGTTAATGGGTACTTTCCCCATTCCACCGCCCGATGTTCCACGCTCGTCCGTTGCTTCAATCAACTTGATCTCCACCTCGATTCATGAACTTCCTGCGTCTTACGACCTCTGGATAGTACCTGACCCTGGAGATTATCTTCGTTACGGCGACAAAATCTCGTTAAGTCCGGTTGAATCTACCTATCAAGACATTCAATCGGCAACACCTTCTACCCCCTCTCTTGGTGAGTTGTCTCCCGATCCTTTTCGTGTCATTTTTCCCACTGACGAGATGATCATGTCTGTCATGGAGGACACCCCTTGGGACGATGGACATCATCGTTCCATCCTCTTTCTGGAGCAACATACCATTGAGAACTATCAACAAATATCGACCCCGTCGACCTTTGTCGTCATCTCAACTGTTCCCGGGTCCACACACGATGTGTTTTTCGAAGGGAACCTAAGCAATATATCGCCCACTATTCCCCTTGACATCTCTGTTAAACCTGATATTGTCGAAAATGTCCATATCAGAGTTTCGTGTTCTTCTGATGAAGTCGTCACCTACACATCCATTTTTAAAGAATTTTGTGACATCTTTGCCTGGAGCTACGAAGAAATGCCAGGTATCGACCCTGAGATTGTGATACATGAGATAAATACATACCCCGACACTAAACCCATTTGGCAACGTCTTCGTCTAGTTCACCCACGTAAAGTGGCTACTATCAAACTCGAAGTTGAGAAACTTCTTAAAGCCGAATTTATTTATCCGGTGGCTCTCACAGACTGGGTTTCCAATCTTGTCATGATCGACAAGAAACAAGGCACAATTCGTGTATGCGTTGATTATAGGGATATCAACAAAGCTTCTCCCAAAGACAACTTTCCTACCCCCTTCATCGATCAGATTGTCGACGATTGCGCCGAGGTGAAATCTTCTCTCTAATGGATGGTTTCTCCGGGTATAATCAAATAAACATTGTTCACGAGGATCAACATAAGACTGCTATTATTTGTCCTTGGGGTAATTTTGCCTATCGGAAACTCCCTTTCGGTCTCAAGAATGATGGCGCCACTTTTCAACGCGCTATGTCTTATGCTTTCCATGATATCAAACACATCGTTCAACCATATTTGGACGATTTACCCTCTCATTCAATGCGCCAAGTCGATCACCCAACCCACCTCCGAGCCATTTTCGTCTGCTGTCGGTTCTATCGTATACGGTTGAATTCTCATAAGTGCGTTTTCTGCGTGGAATCCGACCATCTTCTAGGTTTTATCGTTTTGCATCAATGGATCCGGGTGGATCCTCTAAAGGTTGAGGCGATCCTTAATCTCCCTCCTCCTTCTACACTTCGCCAGTTACAAAGTTTGCAAGGGAAACCAAACTTTCTTCGTCGTTTTATCCCAAATTATGCCGAGATAACTCGTGGATTTACACGGTTACTTAAAAAGGGGTCTAAGTTTGTCTAGGATACCATTGCCAACAATTCTTTCGAAGCTTTGAAATTATCCCTAACACGTGCTCCGCTTCTCTTTCCCCCTGATTATAGTCGTGATTATTTCCTTTACCTTGTTGCCTCAAATTATACCATTGGTATGGTTCTCGTCCAAGAGGATGATGCTAACGACGAACATGTGATTTACTACTTGAGTCGAAGTTTAATGCCTATTGAAATCAAGTATTTACACGTCGAAAAACTGGTCTTGGCTGTCGTCCAAGCCGTCCAACGCTTCCGGCACTATATCATCTCGCGCAAGACTACAGTGATTTCTAACTGCAACCCTATGCAACACATTCTCACACGTCAATTGCTAGGGGGAAAATACTCCAAATGGATTGTGAAACTCCAGGAGTTTGACTTGGAATTCGAATGTGCCAAGTCCAAGAAGTCCTTAGTATTTGCTGAGTTGATATGCGACTTTCCCTATTCTGAAACGGAAAATGTAGCAGCTGATTCATTACCCGATGAATCTATTTTCCTTATTAGCACTGATGATCTTTGGTATGGTGATATCATTATATATCTCCAAACCCAGACTTTCCGTCCAACTTTGTCCAATACTAAGCGACATCGAATATGATACCAAGATCGTCATTATATTATCCTCGGGGATACTCTTTATCGTCAGGGCATTGACTCCATTTTTCGACGTTGCCTCACTTTCGACGAGGCCAAGAGCGCTCTGAATGACTTCCATTCTGGAGCCTATGGTGGTCATATGTCTGGGTATGCTACTGCCCAGAATATCTTACGAGCCGGGTATTTTTGGCCTTCTTTATTTAACGACTGCATAATCACCGTTCAAAAAAAAAGCCATGCTTTCTAGACCTATAATAACAAGATACGGTCTCATCCCGCTCCCCTTCACCCTGTGGTCTCCATTGGTCCCTTTGAGAAATGGGGCATCGATTTCATGACATGTCACCCTCACTCGGCTAGGGGGCATGGGTACATTATTGTAGCCATTGATTACTTTACGAAATGGGCCGAGGCGATGCCGACATTTGACAACACTGGAAAAACCGTAGCATTATTCATTTTTAATCACGTCATAGCTCGTTTTGGTGTTCCCCAAGCTATCGTCACTGATCACGGTAGCCACTTTTGAAACTTCATGATGTCTGAACTTACTGAAAAGTTGGGTCTTCGCCATGAAAACTCAATGCCCTATTACCCACAAGCCAACAACCAAGTCGAAGTAATTAACAAAGTTCTCATAACTATGCTCCGACGAATGATAGGGATTCATAAAACCAGTTGGCACACAATGTTGTTTTCGGCATTGTGGGCTTACCGGACATCCGTCAAGTCCTCTATTGGGTTTACACATTTCCAGTTAGTCTATGGATTGGAAGCCATTCTCTCGATTGCATGCGAGATACCCTCTTTAAAACTAGTTGTTGAACTCCTACCAAACACTTCTGCTGAGGAAGAATGTCTATTGTATCTTATGCGATTAGACGAAACTCGACGCAATGCCACCTTAGTCATAGAAGCTCAGAAAAAACGTGTCAAGGCCCAATATGACAAACATGTCAAACCTCGCGTTTTCTCCGAAGGAGATCTTGTTCTCCTCTATGAACAAGATCGAGATATGTTAGGAGCTGGAAAATTCGAAGCCATGTGGTGAGGTCCTTATATCGTTCGACGAGTTTTGGAAAAAGGGGCTTATGAGTTAGTAGATTACGATGGTATCCCTTTGAGTGAGCCCAGGAATGGGTTGTACTTGAAGAAGTACTATGCATAAAATCATCTTTGCACGAGTACTTGTATTTTTAATGTATCATACTTCTTGTGTGTTACTATAGCTTGCTTTTGTCGTTATCTAGTCTCTGCCCTTATGTGACATTGTGTTTTATTTCTAGATGTCGGAGTCTTCGCTACCCTACATTAGCTTCGCTGATGGCGCTAGACGTAGTACTCAGAACCTTGCTTCCGCTGCATGGGCAATTTACGCCCCTACAAACGAACTTGTCTCCTTACGAGGTGTGTGTCTCGGTCGTGAGACCAACAATATTGCAGAGTATAGCATCGTTATCGAATTATTGGTTGATGCTATCTCGCTCGGAATACGTCATTTGGTTGTGCGACTCGATTCGCAGCTTGTAGTGCTACAGTTAAGTAATGTCTATACTATTCGAAGTCATACTTTGTTACTGGTGTATTTGTGAATTCGCCTCTTGGAACGTTATTTTGATTATATTGAATATCAACATATTCCTAGATGTCTAAATACATTAATTGATGCATTGGCTAACTATGTATTAGACAGACATTTGGATCATTTATAAAACAATCACATCAATTTTTACACAACACAAGTTAAACCGGTAGAAGCCGTCTGTATATATAATGATCAAAAGAGTTTTTTACAAAAATTTTTGTCCGAAGACCAAAATATCAAAATCTGAAGCTCATAGCTTCTACAAAGTGACGTCATGGATGACGTTCACGGTAACACACAACTGCCCGAGCAACCCTACGGAGCAGTCGACCCATGGACTCTGACACTCCTACTGTATGACGTTGATCACGTCGTGGAACCTCTCCAAGAGGCATGTCTGGAATATCCGCGGTCAAGCCCTCTAGGTTTTGTTCCACTACTTGATAATCCTCAGCGTATTGTGGCGCTGGCACTACCTCTCCTCACCGCTGAATGGGAGAAGTACCAGGAGGTCGGTAAGGTCCAACATCTGTGTCATCAACAACGATTTTTGTATTTAGTCTTTGAAGAACATATAAAAAACATTTTCATATGATAAAAATTCACAAAAACATTTAAAAAGGAAAAATTGTGTACTTCTTACCAAGTTCCCCCCACTGAGCGTCCTCTGGCAGGACTAAGTCCGGATCTCCTCAGAAATCCAACCCGGCATAAGCATAATCGTCGACCATCAACATCTGTGGTCGCAGCCAATCGAAGAAGGTATCATCATACTTTATTATTGGTCTAGCTACGTGTCGGGCCATCATCCGACACCATCTCAACATTCTTGGATCTGTAGGAGTCGGCAAATTCCACTGAACCTGCAGCCTCAGTAACGGAACCCTCTCGAGAAATAAGGACACCAACAAAGATCCGTACCCGAATTGCTTCAGGTCGCCTCGTCTACATTTGGTCAACTGTTTTTTCATACTGCGAAGCACAGCATCTGCCCAGTTAAAAACCCGAGGTTCAGTACACTCTATGGCATACTGGAAGTAACTCTGTAGCGCCATGTGAGGAGTAGAGCTCCCAGCCATCCGAGCAATGGTGAATAAGATAGTACGGAGGGTCAAATCCTGTACTCCCCAAATAGCTACTTTCCCTTTCTTCCTCTCTGCCTCGGGAACACAGTGTAAGCAACAGTACTCACTCATGGGCAGCCCACCACCTCTGCTACCAGTCAGGCTCACGTGGTACCCATGTTGTGACAGTCCAGTCAAAAAGTAAATGTCCTCAATATCTAAGGACAGTGTGTGGACCCCTACATGGAATACCTATTGATCGAGATCCCACATATGCACAAGGTACTCTAATAACCTGACTTGGGCCCTCATGCCCGGGATACGAAAGTACTTCAGAAGGCCACAGTTTCTCAAAGCGACAATAGTGGGTGGATGATTTCCGGCAATGGCATTATCTTCTTTGTGCTCCCTTTCGTGCCATTCAAGAACCATTTTGATGGCCAACTACCTGCATAAGAAGCACAAGACGAGGATTAGTAACTCTATTCATGAATTGGTTCTTTTTCATTGAGCAAATTTTTAAAAAAAAATTGTGCTTTGCGGTTCTCGCAGGTGCCTTTTGGGCACAGTGTGAGAACCTCGCAGGCTGCTGTGGGCTCACCTGCGAGAATGACCCATTCTCGCAGGTCCCATGTAGCCCACCTGCAAGAATGGCTGAGCACAAATAGGGATCACAAAACCAACTCAAAAATGAGTTTTTTACCAATGAAAATGCAAAATAAAACCATGAAAGAGTAGAGGACAAAGACCCTACCTCACTGTCGCTGACAGCTCGTCGAATGAATGCTCGTAACTCCCGCAATCTGACGCTGAATTTCGAGGGTAAAAGAGGGGTTTTTGGGCTCAAATAGTGGAAAGGTGAAAATGATATGGTAAAAAGAGTTTGTACTTCTTTATATTTACTTTTACCATATTATTTGGAGATTTTTAATTATTTATTGATTAAAACCTAAACCATATTGCCCTTTTGAGTGTAACTTTTGCAGGCGTAATGGCTTTGATGTTCATATACAGGGATGTGGACATGATTTTTCTTTTTTCATCGCATTTTTTTATTGTTTTTTATGGTTTTTGTATAAAACCTCGAGCTGGGTTTTTGTCCGTTCTCACGCTCGAAAATACATGAGAAAGCGATCGAGCATACTTTTATCACTTTTTAGGGCTCAACAAGGTTATACAAAAAAGGAACCCCCCTGGAGTCCTCTTTAAGCTCTTTTCAGACTCTCTAAACATGAAAAGATAGTCGAGTGACCTTGCTATTTTCACGCTCGATAAAGTATTTGAAGAAAGCATCTGTTGGGCGATAATTTATCTCTTTTTCGGTCTCATCAGACTACTTTACGAAAAAGGAACTGAGAGAGTTCTCTTTTAAGTGTTTTTTCAGACTCTATAATCATGAAAAACCTTCGAGTTTTCTATCTTTAGACTCGTTAAACAAACATCGACATACCCGTAATGGGACCGAACCACTCCTTCTTAGGGTTCGTTAAACATACTCTGAAGGACTTATCCGAAGGGTAAGCTTATATCAACAAGCATATGTTATCCTCCTCAAGCTTGCGTAAAAATAAAGAGGTACTCGCCAGAAATGGGGGGGGGATTTGGGAAAGGGATATGTTTTCATCTTCATATTAATTGGTAGTAAGTGTCGTTCTTGAACATGACACCCCCTATTCATTATTTGAAGCCGGTTTGGGAAATCCATTTGTCTCTCATTCGATTTGCTACAAGGTCATTCCCTGTGTCGTCTTTGAGTCAATGTTGTCAAATCATTGGTCGTGTCGTTCATATGTTCAAGAGAAGTTCATATGAAACCTCTATTGAGTTGGCCATTTGCAGTGGTCCATTCTCTCCGTGTCGGCCTTCCCTGTGTCCAGTTCAACTTACATCATACTATGTTTCACCTTCAAAATCTATTACTCATTTCGTGTCATTGATGGGGGATACATCAAGGCCCTCCTGTGACGAGTTTTGTTCCGTCGACTTCAGCTCATTATCTGGAATCAAGACACAGAAATTATTTGGTACCTTGGAACTTGCATGCCTCAATAGCAGGTTTTCTTGCTTTCGACAGTGGGTTTACATCATTGACCCCTAATCGAAGGATTCTACCAAGTGTTCGACTTCAGTTCATTTATTCACATTCGTTGGATTGTACTAGTGTACCTTGGGAGTCATTGACATCAATGGTGATTTCCCTCGCACTTGTTAACGGTTTCATCAATGACCGGTAATCAAGTGGTTTATACCATGTTCGAATTCGATACATGTAATCACATTGTTAGATTCGTACTTTTGGGCGACGAGATTGAATACCCTAGATATCATTTCTTTGTCCAGGTTGCGATGGAATATGTATAATTTGCGACACATAGATCCATTGTGTATGTCTCGTGGCTATGTCGTCTTAATTTGAATTTTCTCGCATAGATCCACAGTCTATTCCTGGTGGCTATGCTATATTTTGACGACATGGATCCACAGTGTATGATTGGTGGACATGACCTATGTCTATGATGTCATCTGTCTGTGATCTGAGTATGGGAATGTCTACCTCAGAATTAATATATGTGATATTTTGCATATGCTTTGTTGTTCGCTGGTTTCCTATTAGGTGCGCTCCTGGTTTACGACACACACATGCAGCTTACAAAGTCTTTCAGTTGTCACTGATTCCGGCCTCATACTTTGGGGGGCATTCTGTTACCCATGATTTTGGTCATCATGATGGTGTATTGATGATGGTGAACTCAGGCTTCTCATAAGAACTTTTTCCAGAGAAAACTGGCATTCATCTCTTCTCAGAAAACTCACTTTTGAAGAGAGTTTGCAGGTTGCTAGTATACCAGGGTGCGAGAATGACCCATTCTCGTAGGCTGCCTTAAGCCAGGGTGTGAACTTCTCGCACTGTGTTACATAGCTAGGGTGTGAACCTTCTCTAAAGCTTGGAAAAAGATGAATTCTTGATGGTTCTAGAAGGGAATCTTCTAGAAGAATGGGTTGGCATTCAAATGGTTATCCTTGTACTAGATTCCCTGATATTGTGGGATAATTCTTATCCAAGTAACCATCTCATTCTCTCCTATATATTGATGGAATTCTCATGGAAAAGGTTAAGCAAGATTCATTGGAGAATTGGTGAAAATATTGTGTGAAGGACCTAGCTTCAACAGGAGCTTGGAGACTCTAGCAAGTCTATCAAGAGGATTTGATCTTCTTCATACAAGGATTGAGCAAGTGTGTGTGTTGGATCCAAGAGCCACATAAAGGGAGCTTGCGACATCAAGGTGATCAGGTTGTAATGTTCTACTTTCAATTAATATGATACAGTGGCATGTCCCTTTCCCATAAAGCTATTCTTACTTTATTATGTAATTCCTTGATCATACACATAAGTTGACAGTTGAATATGTTTTTCTATCTTCACTTTGGTTGGTTTGTGTTGTCTTGGTCTTGACTTCACGAGAACACCGGAGCAAAGCAGGAGAAACAGATACCCTAGGAAGTGATACAAAGGTATGTTACTTGTTCCTCCCTACTAGCTAATTCAATAGTCAAAACTTAGGGAAAGAGTCATGTCCTGTCCTGTTTTGTTCTAGATCCAAGTTGATCTAGGGAGATATGTTAGTGTCTACACCTACCGATTAGTCAGATAACACTACATTTGAAGAAATTTGGACTTGTTGTGCACAAGAAGAATCAAGGATCAGTGCAAAAGAGAAACCCCAAAAGAAGTACGATGATCAAGCCTTCACAACAAGGTTCAAGGATTTCAGGATTAAAAAGAAGTTTGGATCCAGGAAGAAACCAAATCAAGAGAAAGATATGTCAATAATACAATGCTTCAATTGTCAAAAGTATGGTCACTACAAGAATCATTGTCCCGAGTTAAAGAAAAGGAAGGAATCACACGAAGCATCGGTTGCCGAAGAAAGGGAACCCTCAAAGAAAGCCAAGCAGGAAAAAACATACTTCTTCTTCTAAGACAAGGTAACAATACTCTTCATAGTTCTTGTACATACCATGTTTTTTGTACATATCTTGCATATCTATTTCTTAGAAGATAATATGTTCCAACAGAAACTATACCTATGGAAGAACAACAATATAAGGATTGTTATCACTATGACTACAAGTCGGACAATACACATGAAAGCATGAAGTACATCAACAACCCCTGGTAACAATTCATGTGGAAGTTATTACATAAGTAACAGCTGCAAGATAAGACGAAATCAGAATCAATCTTGAAGAAACCCAGAAGAAGTAAAGACAAAAATAAGTCAGCAATCAAGAGGAAATTGGAAAAATATTTCTGACACTTTATAGAAGGAAATAAGGATGCAGACGGAAGTGTGGACTCTCCTAGATGGAGGGAGTCGATTATATATTTCCAAAAGAAGAGCATGCATTCATACATGAAGCAAGTATTAGGAGGGAGCTAATCCTATGATCCATTAAAGATGATGGAGTATATATCCATGGTAGCAGCCATGAAAAACAATATGTGTTCAAGTTGACTTTAGAAGAAGCCTTCCTCAAAAAAAAATCCTTAAAGTATCCATGGTTGTCCATCAACATCCATGATCCTATGATGAAAGAAAGAAATGGAATCTTCAGGGCATGGAATCTATAAAAAAACTCCATGGACCCAAGAGCTAAAGAGAAACATGAGGAAGAACATGAAGATTCCAAGAAAGAAAGAAAATCCAGAACAACCAGTCATTGTATCGAGAATCACAAGACTACCAGCCTAATATGAACTCACTAAAAGCAATCAAGCAAAGGAACTGAAAGTTGTGATGAAGAACAGTGTATGGAAGACTTATGAATGAAAGCATTGCAATATCCAAAACTAGAGGTTCTCCCAGATGGAGGGAGAAGACTATGATGATTGTTTGTTCCAGTAAATCAGACATACCTTTACATGAGCCATTATATCGGCCGCAATATCCATGTTTTGGAGTTTACATCAGATGAATGCAAAGACTGTTCTCCAGAACAATTGAACAAAGAACGTATGTAGAACAACCTTAAGGCTTTGAGGTATACCAGGAAGAGACTCTTGTATGCATATGGAAGAAGGTTTTTGTATGGATTCAAACAACTTGGTGCAGAGCCTCCAATGCACAGCATAAGCGTGGTGAAAAACCTTCTATAACAAAGATATTGTATCATAATGGTTACTCAGAACTCAAGGATGATGGATTGCCAATTCATGACAAAGCTCTCATGATGACATAAGAAGTACCACTTGGATATGTTCCAAGTTTGACCCTTGCCACGATGTTATGAGCTAGCAGGAAACAAAAGAGTTGAATTCAACTATGATGATCAAAGCTATATGAAGCCTTCAGAAAACCAGTGTTCCATAAAGACCAAAGTACATTGAGATTAAACATTACATTCTCTGTGATGAAGTCCAGAAAGGAGAAGTGGTTCTCCAATATATATCTCCACAAATGAGAAGATAAGCAGACATTTTGGTAAAGCCTCTGTTCAAGATGAAAGAGTTTGTGTACTCAAGCTAGAGCTCGTGGAGATGACTTCCTTATTGAAAAAGGAAGATATGACTCCCAGGTTGGGAGGGAGCACTGATGTGTTATTGATTTATGGATAGTAATTTTTCAATTCGAAAAATGGTCCAGGATGAGCAGTTCCTTTCCAGTTCGGAAAGTGGTTTGAGATTTCTGACGGACATGCATTTTCCGGTTCAGAAAATGGTCCAGATCGAACGGTCATTTTCATAATGAAAATGGTTCGATGGATTGTTGATGTATCATAGACAATGATTCCTCTTTTGGTTAACATAGGGAATGGTCTAGGACAGACTCTCTTCTTGACGGTCACTCTCAGTAGTGGTCATAAAGATTGGTCTGCCTTGCCAGACAGTCATTATTTCGAAGCTCATAGTTGTGAGCAGTTTCGAAGAATGGTCCATTTTTGGAGGTTGGTGCAGGACAGTCATTTCCTTAGGAAATGGTCTGGACAGTCATTCCCTAGGGAAAATTCATTCTCTCAGAGTTGAACTTTGTTTAGTGTAAGAGAAATGGCCTAGATAGGCGAATGGTCCAGGTTCAATAATCAGGGACAGACATTCCCTAGGGCAGATTCATTCTCTCCAGGTTGCACTTTGTTTAGTGCCGGAGGAATGGCCCAGATAGGTGAATGGTCCAGGCTCAAAAATCGAGACAATTATTCTTCCTTGCTTGAGAAGAATAGTCCAGATACCTCATCGTTGTCTTAGGGCAAATGCTCTTCCAGATCTCACAGATGTGAGTGGAAGAATGGACCAGATGATTCATTTTATATATCATAACAATTTTTTCTGTGCAGGTTGATGATATGATTGTTATGGAGATTGTATGTCTCCGGACAATAGATGTATACTACTGTAGTGGATGTGTTCCACTAATTGTGACTATATACCACTGATCAAATATCTGTGTGCTACTTGGTGTGGCAGTGTACCACTGGATTGTAGTTGTGTACTACTATGGATAGACACAGTTGTGTTCTACTGAATGACATTGTTTTGATCTCCTTGTAGACTATCAATAGTGTTGGAAATGATTATCATCTAGATGGATGATCAATGGACAGAGATTCCCCAGACGGAAAATGGTCCAGGACATTTATTCTTCTAGGACATATGTCTGGATTAGAAGAATGGCTCTTATGTCACTCTGTGGAGTGAGTGACTTATCCAACATCATGTCTGATTACTCAGATGGAGTATGGTTTCGAGAAATGATGTAGTTGATGACACTGATAACGATGATGGTGCTCATGATCTAATCATGAGTTAGTCTATATGACTATATTGATGCTACCAGGTAAATGGTATGTTTGTGCTCAAGACCATTACCTTCAATACCTCCCTAGCTAGGAGGGAGTGTTGATATTATGGTAGATGCGGGAGTTATTTACCTCCACGTGTAAAACTGATGAGAATAGAATATTTCGGGAAGCAAGAAGAAACCCTAATTAGTTGGATAATAACCCTAGAAGACAAGTCGACTCAAGATGATAATTTGTATTAGGTTATTAGCCTCCAAGAGAAGAAGTTGGCTAAAGGAAATATTATATACTAAGTAAATAGGCACACAGAATGAGAAGTTGGCCCATGCAGTTTGCCAGTTTTAGTATAAATACAAGAGTCCAGTCTTCATTATGGCGGGCATTCTCAAAACTGTAGAAGCAACACTTGTGCACACTGCAGTTGGCTAGTTTGTGCGCAAGTTTGGAGGAGAGTTGTCGTTGCAGCGGCTGCAGCTAGCAGATTTCGGTTTTGGCCTGGACTCTCTGATAAGCTCTTGTTACTCTTGTTTGGTGTGTTATCCTTGGAGAGAGGTGTGCTATATTGTTTAGCTATCTAGCCTAGGGTTTGATTCTGGAATGATTCTCTGTCAAGGTTAAGCTGCTCGGGGGTGGCTTCGGCCTATGGTTGTGTGACAATAGTGATATTGTCTATGGTTAAACGAGCACATCCATCATATTCTAACATGTTTATACCAAAAAATTAGGAATCCATCTCATAATACTTTCCATTTACGTTGATGACCTTATCCTCACTGGTAGTGACCCTAAACTCTTAACCCATGTGAAATCTAGCTTAAGAAGAAATTTGAAATGAAAGACTTTGGTTATTTGCATTATTTCTTTGGCCTCCAAGTATTGCAACCCAAGGAAGGAATTTCCCTTTCCTAGTCTAAGTATGCATGTGACCTTTATCACCACCTTCACATAGAAGATTGCAAACTAGCCCATTCTCATTTCCTGTCTAGAGTCAGAATTGTTGCCACCTATACTACTCCCAAAATCGATGCCACTTTCTATCATCAGTTAGTTGGTATCATTTTGTATTTGACTCATACATGTCCTTATATTTCCTTTATTGTTGGTCTTGTTGTCCAGTATATGCAAACACCCCATGAAATCCATTGGAAAGCAACAAAAAGGATACTTCGATATATCCAGGGTACAATTCAGTTTGGGATACATTAAAAATCATGTGGGACTCCTTTGTTGGTTGGTTTCACTGATTTAAATTGGGATGGAAACCCTGATGATCGAAATTCTACTGCAGGTTATGTTTTCAATCTTGGTTCTGGACTTGTAAGAAACAGTTGGCTCTTGATCTTTCTTTAGCAGAAGCAAATTATTGAGCAACGGTTAATGCAATTCAAGAAGCCTTGTGACTTTAACAAATCATTTCAGAGTTTGGATTCCAGCAGCAGCATTTGACCACCATCTAGTGCGACAATCAAAGTGCCATCAAGCTCACCAAAGATCTAGTTTAGCATCAACACAACAAACACATTGAGCTAACAATGCACTTCATCAGAAAGATCATTCATGATCATGTTATTGAAGTGCTCTTTTCCCTGACCAATGATCAAGTTGTAGACATTTTCACAGTCTCTTATAGAAGCAATTTTTTCCAAACTTCGATCTATGTTAGGAGTTCAGGGAAATCTTCATTAAGGGGGGATATGCTCTAATGCCTTCTTCCTTCTTCTATTGTGTCACGTTTGTAAATCTTTCAATAATATCCCAAGTTGTTCTTAAAGGGGGATGTTAGTATATCTAGACACTTAGGAGCTACTTAACATCAATTTGGTCTAATATGTCCCTAGGTAAAATTTTGTTTCTTTAGTATGCATTTGTAGTTATGTAATCCGATAGTCACAATATGTTCTAGAAATAGAGTGATTCGACAATGCATATTCTCCTCGATATTAACGACTATATTGATCCATGACTTAACACCTAATTGGACTATTATCTCTATTTAAAGAGCATGGAAAGTCATTTGTTGATGATCGATTGTGAAAAACTATCATGTAAAATATTTTTCTTTTGCATTAATATAATGCCTCAAGTGGCTACGTTGGTTGGGGTTGTGAATTGTTTCCCTCGTAGAGGGATTTAACCACATAAAAACACTGGTGTTATAATCTTTGATCTGGTTGTGTGAGTGGTTTCTTAAGGTGTTTGTCCTGTGTGGGAATACCCTATTTTGTTGAACATGTTGAGCCCCTGGTTGAGGTAGAGAATTTAATAAAAAAAATGTCATTTCAACCTGATCTTATTGTTTGGTGCCATTGTGATTGACGCTAGCATTTCTGCCAATGTGTTTATCTTGGAAACATATGCATTTTTAGCCATCTGCTCCTAGATAATTGCTAGTAAAATTAACTCATTGTTAATAGAAAGGCTCCAGCCAATTCTAAAAGAAATGCTAAAGAATCATAAATAATATGTTCATTTTTCTTTCCTTTCCAATAAATTCATAGGATAGATAATTGCCCATATCCTCCTTCACTTTTGTTTGTTTACTTCAATCTGGACCTCAAATAGTAAGTGAGTTGTAACAACTTTATTTTTTGTTGGATTTTTCATTGGTTTAATCTCTCTTCTCATGATTGTTAAACAACTAGGTTTGTATAGACACTACATGCTAACATTTTATGCTATCTAATATAATTGTATAACCATTTTTTAATAGTCTCCAAACAATGCCACCAAACAATCATCCACAATACAACCTCCACTATTGGTCTCACATGTTGTCAACAAGAGAGAACCGCTTTTTAGTAACCCATATTCATGCTCCAATGTCATGAGTTTTCTATATTTGCATAACATGAATAATTTAGGCAACATTTTCCAATATGAAGAATTTGATGCTAGTCTACAAGCCTCGTGAAATTAATTAAGGATGAACTACTTTTTATTAATTCCCTCAAATTGTTTAAAGAATTCGTTGCAGTTTCATCTGGCTTTATGGAAGGAGCTTTTGGCCACTATTTGCCTCCTTCTTTAACTCCTCCACTGTTAGCTATTAGAGTTATGGACATTAATTATTGTTCAAATGAGGATCACAAATTTGTAAGCTTGTGATTAATGGTTTTCCCTTCAAGTGTGGGTGATTTTAACAAAAGAGTACCTGAGCACTAGCGAAGGTTAGAATTTCAAAGGCAAGAATAAACGATTGGGCTTGTTACCTCCCCATGCCTAGGGGTAACTAGAGGAGATGTGTTAAAATAATTGGTATGCTCGTTTTCACCATAGACAATATCTCTATTGTCACCCATCCATAGGCACGAAGCCACCCCCGAGCACCTTAAACTTTGACAGAACTATTCTGGAAAGCCATACTAGAACCAATAGATAAACCCTAGTTGCTACTGCAAGAACAACTCAATACAAGTAGAGCGCTACTTCTCCAAGAGTAGCTCACAAGAGAGAGAGTCTCCATATCAAGAGAACAAGTGCCATACACAACTGCAACAACTGCAGCTGCACTACTCTCTCAAAATTGCGCCATACTTGGCAAGAATATCACCAAGAGTATTATCAAGAATACCACCAAGAGTTTTACCAAGAATATCACTTAGAGAGAGATACCAAGACCAAGAGATGACCATACGCCCTTATTCCTCCTTGCAGTTGCAGTTGCAATTGTAGCTGCAACTAAAAATCTCCATAAGAATTGTGTTATGAATGGGTGTGCAAATGAGATAAAACATCATCTATTTATAATAATATGTTTAGTGACTTTTCTGGTTGGGTCAACCTGACTTTCTGGTAATTATATTTTATGTTTATCTTTTTCCTGTGGAATCGACTTGTCTTTCTGGAAGACAATATTCTAATATTATTTATTCTACTAGGCCAACTTGTCTTCTAGGGTTTTCACACATCTGTTTAGGGTTTCCCTTGCTTCTGGAATATTCCATTCTAGTCAAAGGTTACACGTGGAGGTTAATACCTCCC
>ML825518.1:53793-67107 GCA_009831015.1 Picea engelmannii | reverse complement strand
AAGGATAGATTAATGAAGTGCATTCATCCACGTGGTCTACTCTCACTGGTCAAGCTTGTGCATCATATGCCACATATCCAACATAACTAGATAGTGCTACATACGAATGAATTATTTTCATACCAATATTTGCTCCTCCTATAGAAACAAGAGTCAATATCTGGTGCACATTTGATTTGTATTCCACTGCAACAAAAGTCAACCAAGAAATATAAACCTGGAATGTTCATATGCACATCCTCCATCTAGAGGTGAATCATGATAGGAAAGGCCCTTGCAGATGCATTCTCCCGACAAATGGATATAAATATTGTCCCTTGCATGTTAGTTGAGAAATGAAGTAATCCAAGTGGATGATTTCTAGAGTATTGCATAAAGGCATGCAATTGTATTGTAGTCGACTAAATATGCAAAAAAAATGCAATTGTTGATAACTTGGTCGATATCTGAAATGATTTGAAACAATGATCTATAGATTCCAAGCACCTACAATGCAGAAAAAACGGTTAACAGATGAGGTGTTGTTTGAAAATTTTGTAGTCTTCCATTGAATTCTTTAAGCGAGAATTACATTGCTAACCAAATGCCAGCATCATAGGTACTTCTTCCGCGCCTACATTTATCAAATAAATAAAACCATATGACCTTAGAGCATATCCAATAGGGAACTTCATGCACGATGAAACAAATCATCGTTAAGTTATCGTTGTTGCGTTGAGTATCATTTTAAATAATAGCAACATCGAGAGTGTGAAGAGCCTTGAGATGGAGGCAGTGGAAGGCCACCGTTTCGTTTGTGGAAATGAAAGCATCCATCTCTTCCAAATTTGGCCCCTCCACTACCAATATGATTGAAAGTAAGAGGTTTCCCTTCTTCGCATACTTTATCTTAATCTATCTGCATGTCTCTTCAATGATATCTCGTGCAATATTTCATAGTTAGAGGACCATCCGCCTCCTGCAGATCTCTGCTTGCTTTCAGCACCATCTCATTCATGGTCACCTTCTCATTTGTTGTTCTCACTGGAACTAAACCACATGAAGCGTTCCCTGGCAATACTGGCAGAACTGCTCGATCAATCTCTGCTCCCAGGGTGGAAGGTCGGATTGCAACCCTGACAATTTTGTTAATCCACGTTTTCTCTAAGACCGTGTCATCTTGCAATTGTTGATTCAAAGTGACGAAAGAATAACTACGACATAAAAAACATTTTTTTGCAGAGCAATTGCATTTCTTTCGTTCTCTCAGATCAAAGGAGTGCAAGATGGTGATCAACGGGCAAGTGAAGCAAGAGAATATATATATATATATATATATATATATGTGAAACTTTGTAGACATTATATGATTCTCTAGTCACCCATGATTAGAAGTAGTATCATCAATATCTGCAACAACATTATCTACATCCACGCAAGATTGGAGTAGATTATCTCTCATTCTTTTAACATCAACATATTCTTTTCATGAGCATCAACCAACAACGAGAGTAAAATCCTCAAACAACACCATCGCATTACTAGAGGATTTCATTGCCTAAAATATTAATAATAATCATTACTTCTTTCTCTTGCATGGAAGACATAGGGAGCTTCATATTCTTTTATTTTCAGATTTCTTTACCTCATGATTTGTCTAATTTCTTGTGTAGGCTTGAATTTTCAAGCACTAAGGGGCATCCATGAGCATCGATCATCATCGGGTTTTTTTCAGACAACATCCACATTCCACGAGCATCTCAAACAATTCTTCCATCGAAAATCAAAGTTTCTAACTTGTCCCGGATCAAGTCACACGACAACGGAACCAAAGTGTTGTAGTCCAGGGAATAACGACAAGAAGAGAGAAGAGAGAGCTACATTATAGGAGAAATAATAGGGACACACACATACTCAAGAAGAGAGAGAGATGTGTGGGAAGGATATCCATCCGACTTTGTATTCCATATTCATGAGTATATATACATAGGAGATATGGTTGGAGCGGTTGAACCCGCTCCAAATAATCCTTCGTTAGGTTGCATTTATCCTCTAAGTGCATTTACATACTTTAATACGTGTATCCATACATTATTATGCTAGTGTATAATGTATGATGGATTATTACAAGGGCCTAAGACGCCTCCCAACAAATCCCCAACTTAGGATAAAGTAATACATGGATTAAAGAGCACTAATTAAACAAGGTTAAGGACTTAGGGTAAGATTACTATAATATTATCTTCTTTTATCCCCCTTCAGCCCCTTAAACCCCCTTGACTTTCGCCTCTTGTGGAGTCATAGCCCCCATTCTTTGTCCTTTCCTCTTCTACAACCTGTGATGTATTTATATTAACATTCAATGTTCACTTACAAATTACATTTGTCTAGCTTATAGCCATTGATCATGTACACATTTACATTACTGGTCTGGGGATCAAAATTGGGGTATTACACACAACTACCAAAATTATTACAAAACCAAAGAGAACATGTTGGAAAAGTTTCCATACAGAATATCGTTGACCCTCTTGGAATCCGAGATGGTACTACATAATATTTTTACCCAAAATCTTAGTAATAAAAGCAATGGTCGTCAGTACATAGGCATACATTTTGCGAAAATTTTGAGGTGCATATACAGAGCCTCACTTCGAACCTAAGTTGCACGAAACACGGAAACGCCTACAAGTTTCCGAAACGGGAATGCCTGGAAATGTAACCACCCCAAAATGGGTATTTGGGGGAAACGTGTATACAAAAAATAATAAAATATAGATATTTAGTTTTTTTAAATAACACATTATCTTGCAAGAAAATAAGAACGATACACATAAATGACATTTTAGAAGGAGGTCCATGTCTATATTAGCTTCATAGATGATTATATGATGCAAAATCCCATAACTTGGTGGTCTTGACTAATGCTAATCCCATACACTCATACATGATAAAATTTAGTGGAAATACTATAGTCTTGCCAATCCTAAAATCCTGAAAACTATTAAGTCTGTTGAACTCTAAATGGGATATGAACGTACCCTCATACATGGTAGAATCCAATGGAAATGCTACAATCCTGCCAACCCTAAAATCCTGAAAACTTTTAAGCCTATTGAACTCTAAATGGGATATGAAATTCTACTTTCCACTTATGAAGTCCGATGAGGTTGGAACCACTCTCAAACATCCTAAAACAATTAATGGTAATGTTGAAAATTTAAGTAAAATGATAGAAAAGGTTAAAGGTAAGATAAAGGAGAATGTCACTTAAGGTAAATTAAGAATTTAATATTACCATTAATTACCAAGGTCACAAACTCCTCGAAGCTCAATCCTCTATCTTTGTTTTGTCTTAAAGGGTCATTGCCACAAATAGGGCGACACTTTCCTATGCGTCCCATGCCCCTTTCGGACACTTAGGTCATCCTGGAAAATTCTAAAGTGTGCCTGAAACATCACTAAAAATGACTAAAACGCCACCGGCTGTACCATACGGCATTTCCAGATTTGGAAATGCTGTACGGTACGGACGATGGTGTTTCCAAGGCATTTTGTACCCATTTTCACATTTCTGGGCATTTTGGGTACTAGTATGCCAATTGGGAGATGTTTCCTGCAACATAGCTTTGAACACTTTGTTGAAAAACATTACTAGAGTACTTTTACTATGCTTTCCTAGGGTGGTGACCTTTATAAGCAGATATTTCCGGGCACTCACATTTTAAGGAGCCCTTATTTTTCAAATAATTATATATACTTAGATAAGAGAATTGTTTAAGAAACATGCAAATTAATCATAATTTTCCAATGAAAAAAATATAATAGAGTATTACTAATCAGAAAACAGTGGAAAAAACAAAATATCCATTAGATTATAGCTCGATCTGCATTCCTGGAAATTATACATTGACCTGAGTTGTAAATCAGCACTTCCTAACATCAACACAGGTCTTAAAGAGTTATGTACAATACCGTATGTGATAGATAAATACGTCCACTGTTATTTACAGCATCCAACAATCGTGAATTCAAAGTGTAGCCATTATCATTATCTGGATCAGCTGGGGGAGGTAAAAGTCGAAAGCACACCAAAGCAAAAATCCGAGGTGCCGTAATCTGTTTAGTTGTCGAGTACAATTTCACTTGTCAGAAATGAGACTTTCTATGATACACATTGAAAATAAAACTTTAAAATCTCCACACAGATGTAAATGACTAGGTGCACCAAGGATTCAAATCATAGATCTAAATGTACTATGAAATATTTCTTTAATTTTAAATCTTAACATAGGTCAAAAGGTATGGTCAAGGGAAAATATCAAAAGTTCTTAATGTTTTGGGGGAAAATTCCCTGGAGATAATTGGAAAACATTTCAGATTGTCTTGTCTTCTATAGAGTATTTTGGGTACGTTGTGGAGGGCTAAACTAGCTTTCCTTTAAATAATTATACAAGCTCCTTGATTGTGTGGGGATAATGTTTATCTAGTCATTAATTATTCAGACGTTAGAGAGTATTGTAATATGAGAATTAGGTGTGCAACTACTCACGATGATTTAAGTTGTAACTCAACCACAATAAAATACAATGATGTATACAAACATTATACTTGAACATAATATTTATTCTCTCTCATATTTTCTCGTTCTCTTTTCTCTCATGACTAATAACTAACACTAGCTTCAGGGTAGGTACCGATTCTCGAACCTGTCGTCAATGGATTGTGTGGACCAGTTAGAGAAATTTGATGAGTCCAAGGAGAAAGAAATAAAAGGCAAGTGAAGTCCATTCTTAAAATTTCCTTGAGTATAAACTTTAAAGAAAGTAATGAAATTTTGTGAAGCTGAAAACAGAAATGATTGAAGGAAAAGAATAAAATAAATAAATCCGTGAGGTGTTATATGGAACGACCCAATGGTCCTTACGACACAGAGCAGTAGAAGCACACAACATGAAGACTGAGATGAAAATCAGAAGGTGCAGCCATATCCAAACCTGAAAGGCATACACATGCAATAACAACCTGCAGATAAAATCCTTATGCAGGTAGATCGATAGACAAACAACACAACTCAAGCAGCACATGCAACCCTCAATAAATGAACAACAGTGTTCAATATCTCATTCTGAGGAAGAAGAAAATTGCAGATAAAGAAACAGTCATTGACAAGAAAACAATAGAGATTCGACCTTACAGACCCCACAAGGAAAAATTGARTACCATAAAACAAAAGAAACATKCACAATTCATCAACAGCAACATTCAGGGTTTCGTAGACCRKCACTTTCCTGGCACCCCTGTTCTCTGCATGATGTAACCACTTTGAATCCTGATGTACTTATTTGTTCTCTGAAGAAATACATGAAGCATTTTCAAAAAAAAATAGCAACATTCACAGTTCATATAGGAAAACAACAGCAGTGACATCGAACATGTAGAGCCCCACCAAAATATTGTTGTAGATCTACTGGGCCATACACGAAACACAAACGTTAGGGTTTTGATTTTCTTACAATAGCAGATTAAACTTGAGTTTGTTTCTATTCGAAGCAAGTTCTGTTCTGAGCTTGAGGGTCAATAATTTTATATTGATTATATATAGAGAAGCAGTTGAAGAAATCAACCAACGTTGCAAATATTGTTTTGGGGAATATATCACAGAGGGTTTGGAAAGAAGCTTATCAACAATATCTGGGAAAATATCAGCAAGTAGAAACTTGAACCTGAAAAACTCGGAAAAACTCAAAAATATCAGCAACCTAAAAAACTTGGAAACAATCAGAAATATCAAGAGAAATCAGAGATATTTGCAACATTGAAATTAACATATTCCGGCCAATGATTCCAACATTTGTGACAGAATTACGCTCATATATTATAGGCATCCTTATTATTGCAGTTTCAGTCCCACACATTATAAATTGGAGAAAGGGGTATGGTGTTTGTGCCTAAGGTATGAAAAAGCTCATATAGTCTGTCAAATGTAAATTGTCAAGAGCAATAAGGAGAAGAAATTACTTATGTCTTAAACCTGACTCCTTCTGGAGGAATAAGGTGCTTCGAGACCTGAATTTGTTTTCTGGAGGAATAAGTAGGTTTGTTGACACCTGAAATTTATTCAGATTTGTTGGAGGAAATTAAGAGAAAGAGTAGCAAGGAGTTTGTAATTTCTCTCTGGGTGAAATCCCATTTCTGAGTTATAAGTACATTGAGCCTTTTGCAGCAAAAATATCACGTTTCCAGAATATGATGATCCTGAATAGTTGCAATGTATGAGTTTGGAGATTATCCGGAGATCAGTATTATAGGAGCGCAACACATGTTTTATTTTTAGCAGGTTTCCAATTCAGGCTTCTAGAGACCTATTTTTAACAAGCATCCAGGTATCTATTTTTAGCAAAGCTTCCAGTTCAGGCTTCCAGAGATCTATTTTTTAGCAGTGTTACCCCTCATTTATCATGAGGCCTACACTAGTGAACGTTTTCACTACTCTTGTGATTTGTATCACAAAGGCAGATTCTACAGGTTGATGGAGCTTTGGATGGCCTAGGGTTTTTGGTTTCACTTGGTGCCTTGGTTGATATTTGATGACATGGATGATGGTGTGTTAGATGCCTTGATTTTACTTGGTACACTTGCTTATCATGAAGAAAAGGCATTGCACTTGATGATCTAGCTTTCACATGGGTTAGAGGTTTGTTATCGCACAAATTGTAGGTTGGGAAAAGCCCGACTCAATCCAGAAGATGGCGAGAACTATGGGAGAGTCTACCCACCATCACCTTAGATAAACCCTCCCCTCACTTTAGTGAAGGAGAAATCCTACACAAGCAGGGAGTCTCAGGTGACCCTAGGGGGATTGAGATGGAAAGTGAGGTGATGAAGGATGAAGACCCTATGGGTCAAGTTGTGGAGAGATGGAAGGTTTGGGATGAAGTCTTGTTGATGAGGGAAGGTTGCCAAGAAGTAGTGTACCTGCAGAAGATTGTTGTACCTGCCCGATACACAATAAAAGACAAGTATACAAGCCAAGATATCCAATGGACAAGCAAGTGAAGCTTGCTGTCCTATATAGCAGCAATAAACAATGATATAATTCAGCAAGTAAATGATAATCAAAGCTGCTAAATAAGTCACTAAAAGTCTAGTTAAAGATGCAAGAGATAAACTAGCAATGACTAGTATAACTCAAGTGAGATAGAGCAATACTTTAGTAACAATATAGGGCTGTTCAAAGATGTTATTGCAGAGATATTATAACAGCCTTATGTCTGTAGCAAAATATTGCTACATCAGAAAATTCCAACCACCAAAAATTCAAGTAAACCACCCAAAAGATGCTAAATGACAAGTAGATTATTATGGCAGCTTTCTAGCAAATTCTGACGGTTGAAAAGAGAGCAAAAGTAAAAGTTTGAGAGCAAATTGCTGCAGACCTAATGATTGTAGCTTTAATGTTATAACAACAGTAAGATATCCTTAGCCAAAGAGGACGCCCTAGTGGCTCAAGCAAGCTAGTAGAGCATAGAATTGATTCCACTTCAAACAATTTGAAAATCTCGTAAAATCACGTTACCCAATGCAAGCAATTTAGTTCTCCAATGCAAATTTTAGATTAGTGCCTTTAATATTTGGGTAAATGGAGTCTTGGATGTGTGAGTTAGATCCACAATATCCCTAGGGGTGTAAGCCCTTTTACTCCCTAGGGCATGCAAATAAAACTTAGGCAAATCTAGGAGGGTGTACACCCTTGTACTCCTCCAAGCAACCCTGGTTAAAATGACTTGTCAACTAGAAATGACATGAAGTTTTGGAGGAGGGTGTATGCACTTATACTCCTAGGGTTTCAAACAAGAATAGCATGGAACAAGAAGAAAACACTAATAAATGCAGAAATTTCCTTACCAATTCCACAAGATGCAAGATCAAACCCTAGTTTACCAAAACATATCCATCCACAAGCAAGAGAGTAAGCCTCCAAGAGGTGTGCACCACCTTAGCTCCACAATATGCCAAGATAAATCACCAAAAGACATTTTCACAAGAAAGAGATCTCCAAGTTGCCCCAAGTGGGTGCAAATTTCAGCCAAGTATCCTTCTCCAAATGGGAGAGTTATGTTCTAAAATGAAATGAAATGATTCTTATTTATACAAAAGTTCTAAAAAATGTCTGTCTACTTAATAAGGGTAAACCACAAAATAAGGGAGACATTTCCCTTTATTTTTCCCCTTTACAACTTTAAAATTTAATTTGCACATAAGAAATCCCTAAAAAACACGACGTCACCCTTCTAGGGCAACGTTTTGGCACTTGAAGCAAGCTGTTGAGCTTGGGGATGAAACGTTGGGCCGCTAAAGGGCTCCTCCTTATATGTTAGGGCCTCCTCCATCAAGCTAAGACTTCTCCTCATCAAAAAGTGCCAAGTGTTAATCAAATCAACACCACCACTACCAAACCCTAGCCCCAACAAGACGTCAAACTCCAAGATGTAGCGCTCTAGCTGCCAAAGGCAAATTGTTGGGGTGTTGAAGGGCTAGGTGAGGTCCTCTAAGGTATCTCTCAAGCCTCCAAAAGCTATCATCATCATCCGGTGTGTGGGCTATGGCATCCAACTTGTGGGATTCTTGCCCCAATGAAGGCCCAAGTTGGGCTTGTTCCTCCAAATCGTCCACCAGTCAAGGTCCTGCAAAGACAGACAAGTGTGCCCTCCAAGGATCTCAAGTCAAAGCATCATGGCAAGTAAAATCACATTTAATATAAGAGCCATTCAAGCATGTACATCAAAAACTACCTCATCAAATCAAACAGGTGCTCAAAGACCCTATGCAATTTGTCAAGTTTAGGTATGGGAGGGTTGACAAGGTGACCTATTGGGTGAATCATTCCTTAAGTCAAGGAGTGTTTTCTAGGTGGAGACCTCTCTAAGTCACGTGGAAAAGATGAAGTGGATGGGGGGTTAAAACCTTTGGGCAAGGGATTCATGACATACAAGGGTTTGTATTGTCTCATTTATGGGTGCCTTTGTAGAGGGTGTGTTGCACCTTCATTTTCAATGCATCCTTTTTCCAAGCCCATTTATTTCCTTTTGTTTTTCTTTTTAGATGTTTTCAGGTTGAAGCCAAGGTGGGGCTTCTATCTAAGCATGAAAAACATTGCTCACCTTGACTCTACCCTGGTCACATTATGCTTTCCCAAGATGAGAACAATGTGTGGGGCTTCTACCTAAGAATGAAAAACATTGCCCACACACGCTCTACCTTGGTTGGCATTTTTACATTGTTATTTTTCACGGGTCCCATCAGTTTCTTATGAGAGATATTTCAGGTGGAGTTTTAGATCGGCTCATCGTTCGGTTTTTAAATATCAAACCCTACAATCATTTGACTTTTAAATCACAGATCTGATCCTATGTTGATAGTTTGAGCAAATGTTTCTTAGGATCCAGTTTGATTACATAGGCAAAATCTCAAGTTTTACAAGGTGTCCAGTTGGCAATCTAATTGTTGCACTCGAACAGCCCAAACACTTTAATTGTGATCCAATCGTTGCATGTTGTTATCTCCACCATAGGGTCATTTCATTCGTTTTTTATCCAGATCGATGCTTTTGTGGTATGCCATTTCATGTTTATAGAGAGTTTGAAAAATTCCCAGGGCCGCTCACAATATTGATCCATTGGTGTCAGGTTTGAATGGATTTTACCTTTTCTCATTTCTATGTAAGGGTGTTATCACCAGATCGGGAGAATGTCTCACTCATTTCAACGGTCGATTTTATTTCAAAATTTCCAAGTCGACAGGTCGACCACACATCTACCCAACGATTTTGTTGTTCGATCCTTTCTTCGTGGTTTATACTCTAGGCTGATTTCATTTCCCATTTTGCAGCCGCCGACCAAACCCTTGGCACTTGAACACTGGTTCTCTTCACAGAGTGTGTCCACCGTCTATACGCTTAACCATTTTTAGGGTATCGTTGCTCATTAACTTCTGGAGGTTGACCAGGGTTTGAATCGTTTACATATCAACTGCAGACATCACGAAATATGATCGCAATTAAGTCGCACTGATTCCTTGCGGCCACATCGCGGATAGTCTAATAAATCGTTCGATCTATTTCCCAATCGCCTGATCTGATTTCTGGTTTTAATCTTGGTACAAAGCAAAAGCTAGATTTGGCACAGAAGAATCCTAAATTTATTTTCTGGTTGTATTGACATTTCGTTTCTTCAGCAATTTATCTCAAATATTCGCCTAGTGTAAGGTCGGTCCCTTGGATTTTATTTGCAGCGAGGGTTTTGTTAATATTAACGTCAATTCGTGGCTGTAGTTCGAACCTTCGAGATCCCTAATGCAACTTACATGATTACCTCGGATTGGATGGTTTTAATTAATGCACCTTTATTGAAAACTCACCTTTGGTATCTTACATAACGATTAGCGTCCCTCTTTCCTTCACTTGAACATGAAATGCGAAAGTCTTTTACTTGTGACATATGAATGGTGATAATTAAAATATTAATGCGAAAGTCTTTTACTTAACATCCTTCTACAATCTCTTTGAAGTATAATACAAGTTAGCTGCATCGGATTCACTCTGTGTGCATCGATTTTCACTTTTGCTACTATCAGATTGTGTGGCATTGGTGTCAGTTTCGCCATTTGATTGTGGTATCTTTCCTCTCTGGCGATTGACTGCTCCTGTGTACCAGCCTGTGCATTGATTTTCACTTTGCTCCTATCAGATTGTGTGGCACTGGGGTCAGTGTCGCCTTATGATTGTGGTATCTATCCTCTCTGGCGATTGACTGCTTCAGTTTTTTTCTTTTGGTTGCGCCGGGTCAGTCATTGTCCTCATGTTTCTCAATGTCCCCGAGGCTGTATGAAGGCGGCAGGTGACATTGGCCGAGCCATTCGGTTTCACATCTCGGTGCATTTTGACCGCAATGGTCTCGTCTTGAGTTTTTTTACAGGATTTTCCTGTGTTGGCTGTATGTTTACAGGTCCCTTTGACCGTCCATTCTTCGACTGGCAGTTAGTTTTGCAAAGTTCTTTACAGGGTCAGTACTGTATTGCCTATAGTTTTTGGCTTTGTCTGGATACAGAGCAATTGTAAAAGATTTTATACCTTATATAAAATTGAGTAATTTCTCTTGGGATAAAAAAATAAAATATTAATGCATTAAATACCTCTTGTATTTTCTGGTGATAATTAAAATATTAATACATTAAATATCCTTTGTATTTTTTGATGTTACACTTATAATAATAATAATAATAATCTATTTTTAAGGTCACGGTCAAGTCATCACACCATCACACCAAATTGGTGTATGAATCTCCTTGTTTGTGGGACACGGGATTATCATTGAATTAATTATTAATGGGGTTAAGGTTCCATTGAATGCCTAAGCTTTGTGGATTTTTGACCTTATTACTTTTTCATATGATTTATTAACACTTGTACTATTGAATGCCTAAGCTTTGTGGATTTTTGACCTTATTACTTCTTCATATGATTTATTATGATTTACCATCACTTGGACCTTGTGGACCTTTATAATGATGAGTAGCAACACTTTGATGTTAAATGTTGCATGTCCATGATAATAAACAGGTACATTAAGTAACCTTTGGCATTTGATGTTATACTTGAATCGATTATAGTCTGGAAGGTAAAATTCAAACTTTTCATTTAGCATTAAATGCACAAGCAATCAACTTTACTTTCTCACAAGATCATTTATTGAGTCATTTTTAGAGAGAGTTGGATTAAACAATTTGATAGGTTATACATGCTTCATTTATTTTTGGAAACACTCATTTACCATAGCATTAAAAAAAAACATTTGTGGTTGATTGATATTATCCTTTAAATGGCGTGGGACATATGAATTACCGGTTTTTTATTAAATTTGATCTTGTATTGATGTTACTTAGCGAACTTATGGGATATTTGACATCAGTGACAATAGATTGTTAGTGGTTGCATCTCGTGAGTGGAATATCAAAATAATCGTTGATGTTATGTTCACATGGTTTAATAAAGTTTCCTATATTGTATGTGCTTCATCAAACATTCATCGCACATGTGATTAATGCAAGATACCTTGTTCTAGGCAAGACCCTTAGCAATCTAGGCTAGAGACGTGCACCCAACGTCTATAAATAATGCAGGGCGTTGTTGCTGAGCATTTAAAACTGTGGTTTGAGATCAAATCACGCAGGGATACATGAGAGTTCAAAGGGATGCCTAGAGATTGTATCTTGCCCTGTTGGAAGTTTGTGTAACCTCTGTTGGTACCCACTCGAGTAGTATTGCATTATATAACACATGAACCCAAACTTTCACTTCCACATACCTTCAAGTATATCAGAAGTCCCCCTAGGAATCCCGAAACCAACCATTCAGTGGTCAGACCATTACAATGCACTGAAAACAACATTCAGGAAGATTACTCTCTCGTGTCGTGAGTGTCCAAACCTGTAGGTATATTTGAGGGTTGTAGCATATGGCACACCTTTGACGGAAGCCCTTTTTCTTCTTTTTTGGGGGTCTTCTTTTTTGGATCTTTGGTTTACAAGCACTTGAATGACCATGGAAGAATAACATTTAATGAATGAACGTTTGCGATGCATAAGGGACACTTCGTTGTTTGGCATTTTGATTGTTGATGAATAGTAGATTGTGAATGATCGTCATCTAGTATTGTCTTATCTTGTTTCATTGAATCAAACCTTTAGAGAAGTTAAGACCGAGCCAACAGTGGTCCATGTCCTCATCGTTTCTTACTTACAACGATATGACTCAGGATGACCACATAGGATCCCCTCCTTAGATTAGTGATCCTAGCCTAGAAGTGCAGAAGTAGGGCTATTGAGGTGATAGTGGGCGGTTTTCTTGTCCGTGTCCTTAGGTTTCCCCCCCTGGAGAGGTTGGACTTTTCCTCTAGGGAGAATCCGAGAGATAACAATCCCTAATCCACAGATGCAACATTGAGGTAAGCTTAGGAGAAGTACCTGTCACAAGTGTTTTCAAACTCAGACCGAGTTGACTCAGACTAAGTCACCTCAGTCGAGTTGACCACCGACCATATTGACTCACTCAATGGATCAATTTGAATGGTCGGTTCGATATAAAATCAGCCTTACTCGGTCGAGTTTGTACCTATTTGGTCGAGTAGCTACTAGACCCCACTATGGTTGACTTAGTAAATGAAATTCAAGTTTTTATGAAAAAAACAAAAAACCTAAGTCCTAAACATTACCATTATCTTTCCTTGGAGGAATCACATTTTTCCTCACAATGTTTGACCAAAAATGTTGGCAATT
>ML825518.1:31238-42875 GCA_009831015.1 Picea engelmannii | reverse complement strand
GGCTGAAACTTTCAGCCAAGACTGACTCAAAGGCAGTCAGTGAGTCACTATACAGACAGCTAGTGGGCAACTTGATATATCTTACAGCCACTAGACCTGATCTGAGTTTCGTTGTGAGCTTCATTTCCAGATTTATGACAGCGCCGAAAGTAGAGCACTGGACAACAGTGAAGCGAGTGCTGAGATATGTGAAAGGGACACTTGACTTTGGTATTCTGTACAGCAGGAGCAAAGACCCGAGGTTGTGTGGGTATACAGATTCAGATTGGGTAGGTTCTATTGATGACAGAAAATCCACCTCTGGATATGTCTTTAGCCTTGGCACGGGTGCAGTCACATGGATCAACAAGAAACAACATGCAGTCGCCCTTTCATCGACAGAAGCAGAGTATCAAGGAGCATTGAAAGGTGCATGCGAGGCAGTTTGGCTCAGGAGGATGTTATCAGATATGCAGATGCAGTAGAGAGAGCCTACACCCTTGTTCTATGACAATCAAGGGGTAATGAAACTTGCCAAGAATCCAGTCTTCCACGAGCGTACCAAACATGATGATACACACTGTCACTTCATCAGACATCTTGTAGAAGATGGAACTATTGAGCTGCATAATTGTCTTACAGAGGATCAAACTGCAGACATTTTCACCAAGTCTTTGGGTCCCGAAAAGCATGTAAAATTTCGAAAGAAACTTGGTGTAGTGAGTAGATTGACCATTAAGGGAGGGTGTTAAATTAAATATTAGTTTATAATGGTCAATTAGAAATTAGACTTAGGCATTAATAAAGTCAAAGTGACTTTAGGTTAATTTATTTGCTTTTAGGTTATATCTTCATTTTATCCCACATTCATAAAGTGGTTTGACTCTACTTGATTGTAACCTATATAAGAAAGCTATTTGCTCTCTTATTTCATTGATTGAATAAAGACGGATAACCTTATTCAAGTTATCTTGGTTTCTATGTGTGCTCGATTTCTGTTACATATAAAGGAGGCTAGGCGCCTCATTTAGGACACATAACACAAGTTCTCTCAAGGACAAGTTCACTAGCCTTAGAAGAAGACGCAACAATAGAAGAAGGGTGTATTTGGGGAGAAATTTGATTATCTCTTGAAGGATCTATTTGAGGGAAGTGGTGTGCTATCCTACTGCAGCTAGGGTTTCTGGTTTATCTTGTGTATACCTTGTATTCTAGCATATCTCTCTTGAAGAGAGCATTGTATTGACATTGTACTTGGTTGATGAATCTATATTGAAGAAGTTCTGCTAGGTTTTCTTCCCCAAAAGAGTTTCCTAGGATAAATCTTTGTGTATACTGTGAATGTCTTTCGTTCAGTGATTCTCATGTAGTTAATATGCTAATGAATTAAAGATTAAGGAATTTCGAATACTCTTAACTACTTAAGCAAAATCTCAACAATACAGTGGAGTACGAGTTGTTGTATGAGGGCAGTGGTGGAGTGAGATTGGCAGGTTTTACAGATGTTGATTAGGTAGGATGTGCAGAGGACAGAAAGAGCACTTCAGGGTGTTGCTTCAACATAGGATCGGGTATTATATCTTGGTTCAGCAGCAAGCAAAGATCAGTGGCATTGAGCTATGTTGAGGCAAAGTACATGGAAGTTAGTTTAGCAACATGTGAGGCACTCTGCTTGAGGAAATTGTTCTTGGGACTGTTCGGTGAGGAGTTAGAGACTACCGTGATACATTGCGATAATCAAAGTTGCATCAAACTCTCTGAGAATCTCATGTTTCATGATCATAGCAAGCATATAGACATCCGCTATCACTTCATACGAGACTATGTGTAGATGGGGGACGTGAGGCTTGAATACATCCGGATAGATCATCATATGGAAGATATATTCACCAAGGCACTTTGCAGACAAAAGTTTTTGAAGTTCAGAGATAAGATGGGGTTGGTACAGAATCCCTTCTTCGCTAAGAGGGAGTGTTGAGAAGTGTAGCAAGGAAGGTCTTCCTCCATGCGGTGGCGTCCTAGCATGGTGGGGGACAATGAAACTAGCCAAATCAATGTGTTAAATCTCCTTCTTAAGTTGTACTTAGGAAAAAGTACATTAGATGTGTTATATTCTTTTGTTGACTTAATGAGCACCTTTTATAGGGTTAAAGAGAAAAATAATTTAAGTGATTGGTCTTTTACTATTGACCATTGATCATCTTAAGAGAGTGGAAGGTTAATCCTAGCCCTTGATCTCGTTGAGATGTTAGGGTTTCTATTGCTCATGGAGATAAAAAGAAGTCACTTGGTGGATGGGCATAGTGTGCATTTGAGAGAGGGAATATTTCAGCTTGAGGAAGAGATTCGCTTGAAGGTTTGTTGGAGGAGTTGCAAAGAAGATGGAGGAGATATTTTTCAGGTGGATCGACTTGCATTCTCAGCGATTTGCAGAGGTCGTACTCCGGTTTCTAGACAGAGTTGTACAAGGTGACGCAGAGGGTCGCACGCACTGCACAGAGGCTCATCGTTGGGTTCTTCTGGGTCGTTTTTATTGGTTCGCTGGATTGAGAGAGGGTTGTACAAGTGTTGAGAAGCATTTTGTTGGGGTTTCTCTCAGCTATTAGCACAGATCGATTTTCTTTGTAAGAGATCTTTATATTTTTTGTTGCATAATAAAAATCCACATACTAAAGACCTGGTTTTCCCACAATGGGGTGTCTCTCATGTGTTATGATTGTTGTTATCTTCTTCATTATTCCTCAGTTTATTTCTGTTGTGCAATTTATTATTTTGTGAAGAGACCTAGCTATAACTGTTAAATTACCATTTCAGAATTATTATATGATGAATAATCTTTCTGGGTATTAAAATTGTTGAATATTTTTTGTTCATCTTGTTGGGTTTTTGTGGATTATGAGTCTTAAGGACGTTCATCTCTTTAGGAAGTCACTTGCAACAAGATCCCTTTGCAATTTCATCACTAAACCCATCCTTTGGAGGTCCATTCTTATTGATAAATACGTTTCCCTCGACTCTATTAATGATTGGGTCAGAAAGAGAAGCAAGAGTACCCTATGGATGTCTAACCAATGGAAATCTCTCACTCAATCCTTCCCAGCTATCAATAGATACCCCACATGGAAGGTTGGCTCAAGTACATCTGTTAGGTTATGGGCCAATGCTATTATGGGTTGCAGCGATGAGATATTTCTCCCGGATGAATTGGTACTTTTTCTACATTGACGAGGATATTCTACTCTCTCTAGGGTTGTAGACCTAGTTTCCACGAATATATGGAGGCAGGGTTGGTTATCGTCAGACTGGTTGGGCCTTTTAAAGGCTCGAAGGATGAACTGGAAGAGATTCATCAACACTCTGGTAAGTGCTCATATTCAATTATCTGAGTAGAGGAATGAGTTGGTTTGGGTTTATAACACCATGGGAAACTATTACACTACGAAATTTGGATACCTTGCTCTAGTCAAGGACTCGATTTTTGATTTGGTGTGGTGGGGGAAGTCGCTATGGAAACTTAAGGCCCCTCCTAAATGTATTTTCCTAATGTGATTGGTGCTCAATGGAAAGGTTTTGACGTGGGATTTCCTTCAAAATAAAAACTTCCATGGTCCTGGTATCTGTTCGTTGTGTGAAAAGCATAGTGAAGACATTCAACATCTGTTCATTCAATGTAATTTTACTAAGGATGTATGGTCGGTGGTGATAAATTCTCTACAAATTTATCCAGCAACTAGTTGGGCACGTGGCGGTGTTATCCAACCGCTACCACTATAACCTCCAAGTGTGCCCACGACGCCCCTTACACGACACACAAGGTAAGTCGGGGGGAGTTGAACTCGAAACCTCTTGGAACTTCATTTTCACGGCACTTGCCAATTGAGCTGCCCCCCGGGGGGCAAATTTATGTTAGATTTCAATAAACAAAGAAAACAAAATAAATTTTAGATTTTTTGTATGGTGGTTGAATGGAGAAATGAATGCCAAATAAAATCCTAGGGCTAATGCGATCAAGAACTATCTTGAAGGGCCTATTTTCTTATGTAATTAGAGCTGCAAATGAGGCATGAAAGCTTACTAGATCCACTCTAATATGCTAGAAATCAATGCAGAAATTTTACAAGGAAGGACTCCAAAGGATGCTCCTTGAACTAGCAACTTAACTTTACCCTAGAAATGGAATCAACAAAATTGCAAGTATTCCTAAGATTTATCATGCAAATTATTAACCCCAAAACTAAGATAGAAAAGCAAAAAAAAAGGTGTTACCACACTAGACTCCCTCCAAGTAGTAGACGTACTCTTCAAATGGATCAAGTTTCTAGCCTTTGCTATGTAAGACAATCCATGTGACTTCAAGCTTGAAGAACCAAAATATTCGGCCACACATGCAAGAAAAGCCTTGAATGAAAACCCCAAAATAGACTTAATTCTTGATATTCAACATATGCTCTCTCAAATATTCCAACAACAAAAAAATGATCAAGAAGGGGAACCTCTTATATAGAGTTTTAGGCTCAACAACCCTCTCGATACAATAATATTATTTTAAATCAAAACACTTAGATCTAGCCTAGGAGATCATAAAAAACCATTATCCTCTAACTGCCTAAGGAGAATAAGGTCAACCATACATTAAAATGTGAAGTGGTCATGCCACATGTACAATACTCTCTATGGAGGAAGGACGTCTTCATCAAAATGAGGCATAGGCTATGTCAAAGCTCCAATGTCTAGCCTCTAATCAAGGAGTGTGGTCTAACAACCTCCATTAATAAAGAACACCCCCTCAAAAAGGTGAAATGACTAGGCATGTATGATGTCCAAGGTGGCATGTGTAGCTCCAAAAGGTGGACAACTTCTCTCAAAATGCTCCAACGTTCCAAAAGTTAGGTCTCCAAGGTGCAACTAACTCCTCAAATCATGTCATGGATCATATCCAAGGAATGACGGGTCAAAACAAGCTCAACATCCAAGCTAGATTCCAATGATCTCATGAAAAAGGTGGACGACTCCTCAAGAAAGGTGACATAAGCCTCCAAATGCATGTCAAATGGTGGAGCGCTCTAATGGGGATGATGTATCCTCATCTCATAATCCATCATGCATGAAAATTGGCCCTCAATGACGCTAGGCATTCAAAGAAGGGCCCCTCTTTCATCCAAGTGCATAAAAATAGGTAGAGGGGGGGAGCATGCTCCACCTGAAGGTGTTTTACATGATCTCAAGAGCCAAATACATGCCAAATAACCAAAAGTGCTAGGAAAATAATCACCTAGGCCAAAGTGTGACATACATACATAGTGTTAGAAATAATAGGTGTGCTCGTTTAACCATAGACATTATAGCAATATTTTCACCCAACCATAGGTCGAAGCCACCCCCGAGCACCTTAACCTTGACAGAGAATAATTCTAGAAGAAAACCCTAGGCCTAATAGCCAATCAAGGTAGCGTATCACTCTCCAGAGTTAGCATACAAAGGAGAAAGTCCAAACCATAACCAAGAGAGAGTCCAAGCCTAAAACCAAGAATACAAGTTGCAGTAGCTGCAGCTGCAGCTACTCTTCAGACTTGTGCACAACTAAAATTCTGCAGTTGCGAGCTGTGTGTGTACAAATGAGCTCTGGCATCCTGTATTTATACTTCTCTTACTTAGTTGTCTGGGTCGACTTCTCTTTTTGGAGGCTAAAGACTCAATATTAATTATTTTCTTTAGCCGACTTGTCTTCTAGGGTTATGTCCAAAGCTTTAGGGTTTTTTCTTGCTTTTCGAAATATTCTATTCTTGTCAAGGTTACACGTGGAGGTTAATACCTCCCGCAACTACCATAATATCAACACTCCCTCCTAGCTAGAGAGGTATTGGAAACAATGGTCTTGAGCACAAACATACCATTCAACTGGTAGCATCATCATAGCCATACATGCTATCTCATGATCAAATCATGAGCACCATCATCACTATCAATATCATCTGATAGCATCAACTGTATCATCTCTCGAAGCCAAACTCCATCTGAGTAATCAAGCATGATGCTGAATAAGTCACTCACTCCACAGAGTGATACAAGAACTATTCTTCTAATATGGACATATGTCCTAGAAGAATAAATGTTCCAACAGATGCTGGAAGCCACGCCATGGGCTACAAGGACTATTCTTCTAATCCAGACATACGTCCTAGAAGAATAATTGTCCTGGACCATTTTCCTCTTGGAGAATATCTGTCCACCAACACATTATGTATCCATCTAGCGGGTAATAATTTCCAACACTATTGATAGTGTTCATGGAAATTAGAACAATGTCATTCAGTAGAACACAATTGTGTCTATCAATAGTAGTACGCAACTACTATCCAGTGGTATACAACCACACCAAGTAGCACACAGATATTTAACCAGTGACACATAGTCACAACCAGTGGAACACATCCACCACAATGGCATACAACTACTGTCTAGAGACATACAATCTCCACAGTAATCATATCATCCGATATCAACCTGCATAACAATATCATGATACAAACTAAGTCATTTGGGCCATTCTTCCACTCACATCTATGAGATCTGGAAGAGCATCTGCCCTCAGGAGGTAAAACATCATCCATGGGCTATCTGGACTATTCTTCTCAAGCATAGAAGAATAATTGTCCCTAATTTCTGAGCCTAGACCATTCACCTAACTGGGTCATTCCTCCAACACTAATCATAGTGCAACCTAGAGAGAATGAGTCTGCCTTAGGCAATGTTTGTCCCTGATTGTTGAACCTGGACCATTCACCTAACTGGCCCATTCCTATGACACTAATCATAGTGCAACCTGGATAGAATGAGCTTGCCCTAGGGAATGATTGTCTGGACCATTTCCTAATGGAAATGATTGTCCCGCACCAACCTCCAAAACGGACCAATCTTCGAAACTGCTCACAACTGTGAACTTCAAAAGAATGATTGCCTGACGAGGCAGACCATTCTACTTGACCACTACTCAGAGTGACTTCCAAGAAGAATGATTGTCCTAGACCATTCCCCCACACTGGCCACAAGGGGAATCACTGTATGTGGTACATCAACAATCTATCGGATCATTTTCATTACGAAAATGACTGTCCGATCTGGACCATTTTCCAAACTGGAAAATGCCTGTCCGTCAGAAATCTCAAACCACTTTCCGAACTGGAAAGGAACTGCTCATCCTGGACCATTGTTCAAACTGAAAAATGACTGTCCATAAATCAATAACATATAAGTGCTCCCTCCCAACCTGGGAGTAATCTCTTCGTTTTTCAACAAGGAATTTGTTTCCAAAAGCCCCTGCTTGTTTCTTGAGTATGCAAACTTTTCATTTTGGGTAGAGGCTTTACCAAAATATCTGTTATCTGCTCATCTGTGGAGATATATTGGAGAACCACTTCTCTTTTCTGGACTACATCACGGAGAATATAATGCTTGATCTCAATGTACTTCGGTCTGTCATGGAACACTGGTTTTCTCTGAAGGCTTCATATAGCTCTGATCATTACAATATATCATGTTCGAGTTCAGCACTTATGTTTCCTGCTAGCTCATGACATCGTGGCAAATCTCAAACTGAAACATATCCAAGTAGCACTTCTTCTGTCATCATGAGAGCTTGTCATGGATTAACAATCCATCATCCTGGACTTTTGAGTAACCATTCTAATACATTATCTTTGTCATAGAAAGTTTTCACCACGCTTCTGTTGTGCATGAGAGGCTCTGCACCAAGTTGTTTGAATCCATACAAGGTCTTCTTCCATCTGCATACAAGGGTCTCTTTCTGGTATACCTAAAAACCTTGAGGTTGCTCTACATACGCTTCTTGTTCAATTACTTTGTTGAGGAGAACAATCCTTACACTCATATGGTGTAAACTCAAACCCATGGATATTGCAGAAGATATAATGGCTCAGGTAGAGGTATGTCTGGTTACTGGAACAAGCTATCATCATAGTCTTCTCCCTCCATCTGGGAGAACCTCTAGTTCTGAATCTCACAATGCTTCCATTCATAAGTCTTTCATACACTTTCTTCATCACAACTTTCATTTCTTTTGCTTGATTGCTTCTAGTGGGTTCAAACCAAGCTCGTAGTCTTATGATTCTCGGTATAATAACTGGTTGTTCTGGCTTTTCTTTCTTTCTTGGAATCTTCTCGTTCTTCCTCATGTTCCTCTTTAGCTTTTGGGTCCATGGAGTCTTCTATAGATTCCATGCCCTGAAGATTCCAACTTTTTCCTTTCATCATAGGATCATGGATGTAAATGGACAACCAAAGATACTTAAGGCTTCTTTTTGAAGAAGACTTCTTCTAGAGTTAAATTGAACACGTGTTACTTATCATGGCCGCTACTTTCAATTAGGACATGGACAGATACTTCATAATCCTCAGTGGATCATATCATTTAGGATTAGCTCCCTCCTAATCCTTGCTTCATGCATAAATGCATGCTCTTCTTTAGGAATTATGTAATCCGCTCCCTCCATCTAAGAGAGTCCATGCTTACATTTGCATCATTATTTCCTTCTGCAAAGTGTCACAAGTCTTTTTCTAATTTCCTCTTGATTGTTGACTTCTTTCTGTTTTGACTTCTTCTGGGTCTCTTCAAGTTTGATTCTGATTTTGGCTTATCTGGCAGTTGTTACTTATATAATAGCTTCCACCGGAATTGTTACCAAGGGTTGTCAATGTACTTCATATTTTCATGTGTATTGCTTGACTTGTAGTCATCGTGATAGCAATCCTTATCTTGTTATTCTTCCATATGTATTGTTTCACTTGAACATCTTATCTTCTAGGAAATAGATATGCAAGATATGTACAGAAACTATGTAAACATGGTATGTACAAGAACTTTGAAGAATATTGTTACCTTGACTTAGAAGAAGAAGTATGTTTTATCCTGCTTGGCCTTCTTTGAGGGTTCCCTTTCTTCAGAAACTGATGCTTCGTTTGTTTCCTTCCTTAGGCCAAACTTCCTCTTATTCCTGAAATTCTTGAATTTTTGCTGTGAAGGCTTGATCATCGTATTTCTTTTGGGATTTCTCTTTTGTGCTAATCCTTGATTCTTCTTGTGCACGGCAAGTCCAAAGTTCTTCAAGTGTGAGATATTCCTTTCTCGTGTTCATGCTTGCAGCAAATGCATCCCATGTCTTGGGAAGGATGTTGAGTACTATATTTACCAGCTCCTTGAAATGATTTCTTCAATAGCTTGTGGTTGATCTCTTAACTAAGAGATTCTCACAAAGTATGATGTTATGCTTTCATCATCATTCATTTTCATGTCACGAAGCTCATTCTTCAGATGCATTACTTGTCCAATGTTTCTGAGTGAGAAGAGATTAGTTATGACATCGTACATCTTCTTAGATGAGTCAAGATGAGAGATATAGGGTATCAAGTGGTCTTTTACAGAGTCCACTATGATACTCATAGCATTGATGTTATTGTCCTTGAACTTCTCCATAACTGCAATGTTCTGAGGTTCCTTCTCTTTTCCTTCTTCAAACTGTGGTTCCATGATCTTTCCTTTCACGATATCCAACACTTTATTCTTGGCAATGATGAGGTCAATCCTTTTCTTCCATGCTCTGAAGTTAGAAGCCCCTTCTAACTTGTTTTTTGACTTCATAGAGTAAGTCATGACTGCTTTGACTTGGTCAACCTTTGACTCTGACTTGGTCAACCTTTGATTCTGACCAAAAACTCAAACTTGACGTCTTAGCTTGCTGAGAATACTAGGAGGTGCGCTAGGTTAGGGCGCACTAGGCTATCCAGAAATTAGGTCAATCTCTTCACTTAAGGTGCCTCAACACAAGGGTTAGGGTTTCGTTGCTGCAGTAAAACTTTGACTACAACTGCAACTATAACTAAGCAAATCCTTCCAATCTATCTTCCAGCGGTTAGACTGTCCGAAGATAGTGTGGGCCCATAACCTGTTAGAAATAATAGGTGTTCTCGTTTAACCATAGACAATATAGCAATATTGTCACCCAACCATAGGCCGAAGCCAGGCCGAAGCCACCCCCAAGCACCTTAACCTTGACAGAAAATAATTCTGGAAGCAAACACTAGGTCTAACAGCCAATCAAGGTAGCTTATCACTCTCCATAGTTAGCATACCAAGAAGAAAGTCCAAGCCATAACCAAGAGAGAGTCCAAGCCTAAAATCGATAATACAAGTTGCAATAGCTACAGCTGCAACTACTCTTCAGACTTGTGCACAACTAAATTTCTGCAGTTGCAAGCTCTATGTGTACAAATGAGCCCTGGCATCCTGTATTTATACTGCTCTTACTTAGTTGTCTGGGCCGACTTCTCTTTCTGGAGGCTAAAGACTCAATATTAATTATTTTCTTTAGCCAACTTGTCTTCTAGGGTTATGTTCAAAGCTTTAGGGTTTCTTCTTGGTTTCCGAAATATTCTATTCTTGTCAAGATTACACGTGGAGGTTAATACCTCCCGTAGCTACCATAATATCAACACATAGATCCATGCTTAGGCGAGAGGGGAAATGTCCTTCTAGGTATAAAACCTTTGCAATAACATAGCACAACTTTTACAAACGGTAAAGTGAAAAAGCCTAGGGGAACTCTAAATCATGTGTCCCAATTGTTGAATTTTCAATTTTCAGATCTGATAATTATTTCCTTATGATTTCAAATAGAATTTTATGCCACTGTTATCATAGAATAATTACACAATGAAAATCTCAACCAAAATAAATTTGCAGCGGAAACAACAAAATCATAGAAATATAGCCATGTACAGTAGACACAAGATTTTATCCTAGGAAACCCAACCTTGGGAGAAAACCCAACTACTTTCTTATGAAGAATTCTAGCCAATAAGTATATCACCATCAATATGAAGAAACCCAATACATAAAGAATTTTGCCCTTGTATGAGGAAGAACCCTCAAAGATAGAAAATCCTAGACAAGATAGTGCACCTCAAATTTGCACAATTGGAAACTGGCAAATGTAATTGCAACGGTAACTGGCAACTGCAACTGCAACTCTAACTGGCAACTACAACTGCAACTACAACTGGGACTTCCACACTTGATGAGAAGCGTTGTGTGGTGTGTCAAAATGAAATGATCCAGCCTTTATTTATAAAGTTCGAGTCACCTTTAATTTACTTGTGGAGTCGACTTGTACTTTTGTCTTCAATATCTTCTTTAATTCTTTCTAGGGTTTCGTCAATGGTTTGTCTTGTCTTCTTAGCATTTCTTCTTCACTAGAAAAGTTTTTCATGAGCCTTGTTGATGTATTATCTCCTCACATGCACATCTAATTTGTTGAAATAATGTAACTGCAAAGTGTATTCTAATTATTATTGATATATTATTCATTGGATCAATCCCCATTGCGGATTGATCATGTCGGCTATAGTAAAGGACCAAATCCCCTTTTGCGGATTGGTCAAAATATAATTGTAATAGGTAGAAGAAGAAGTCGGCCCCAGAATATATTAAAGAGGCCCCAGAATATATTAAAGGTGGTTATAACCACCCAGAAGGAGAAGTCGGCCCTGCCAATGAAAAGACACCTCCACACGTGCCAGTGTTGTATAAATAAGGAGGCTAGCGCCTCAGTTAGACACACACTCACTTGTTCATTGAGAGACAAG